>CAKNXH010059261.1:0-18759 GCA_932178445.1 Andricus quercusramuli | reverse complement strand
CACCGTCAGTTCTTTTCTTCCCACGTACTCTTCGAAAACTCTTATCATTAGGTTCATCCCCTTCTCATCGTCTGCTATTAGAACTACGTCGTCCGCGTATGCTAGGGAGTATAGTTTGCTATTACCCAGGATCGTCCCCCCTTTCCCTTTCTCCTTTAGTTTCTCCTCTAGGTCTGCCAGCAGCAAATTAAAAAGTAGTGGACTCAACGGGCACCCTTGCCTTAGACCTCTTCCTGTCCAGAAAACCTCCCCTTTCTCCCCGCGTATTTTCACCCTAATCCTGGTTTCAGTGAAAATTTCCTTTATCCTCTCCACCAGCCCTTCTTCTATTCCCCTCTCTTTCATTGCCTGCCATAGTACTTTTCTGTTCACTGAGTCAAAAGCTGCTTTGAAATCTACAAACACAGCGACTAATTTCCCTCTTTTCCTCCCTAAGTTTCTGTTAACCAAGTAGTTGAGTACGTAAATGTTGTCTATTGTCCCCATCCCTTTTCTAAATCCCGTCTGGTTGTGTGGGATACTTTGCTTCTCTTCTATCTGGTTCTCTAACCTTTTTCTTAGAATTTCTGTATATATTTTATAGCCCCCTTGCATGAGAGTGAGTACAAGCGGTACTACCAGCCCTGTCATCCACTCCTCCGGCCACCCTTCTCCTTTCCAGACCTTGTTGCATATCCTCCACATCACTTCCCTAATCCCTTCTCCTCCATACTTTATCGCTTCGTTCTCCATACCATTCTCTCCTGTGGCCTTGTTTCTTTTCAGTCTATCAATCGCCTCATTCACTTCTTCTCTTGTTATTTCGTTCGCTTCCTCCGTTTCTCCCTGGACTGTCTTTCTATTTTCCCCTTTGATCCTATTTTGTTCTCCCCCTAACAGACCCTTAAAATAATCCGTCCATTCATCCATTTCTATTTCTTCATTCACGCCCTTCCTTCCTCCTCTTTCCCTGTTTATCACATCCCAGACCCTACCTTCTTTGATTGCTTTTTCTACTTCTTCCTTGTATTTCTCAGTTCCCCTTTGCTTTTTCCCTTCCAGCATCTTCTCATGTTCTCTTTTTCTCCTGTTGTGCTCCGTCTTCTCTATTTCTCCTTTCCTCCATTTTCTTACAGACTCTTTCATTCTCTCCTTACTCTCCCTGCATTCCTCGTCCCACCATCCTCTTTTTCCCTCTTCTCTTCCTTCTTTTGTACCTATCTCATCCTTCACCTTCTCAATCGACCCTTTCAACCTTTTAATTAACGAGTCTACTCCCTCCTCCTTTTCATATCTAACATTCTCCTTTTCCATTTTCTGTTCAAACATTTTTAATTTATCTACCCCCCAGACTCCCATTTTGGTGTGGCTTCGGACCGGAAGAGCGTCGTTTCTCCCTCTGCCACGCTTATGGACGCCACCTTTCAGTGTAGCTATTACTGGGAAGTGTTCTGACCCTATCTCATTCCCTACATTCATACTGCATATCATATTCCTCATTCTTTCTTCCGCCAGGATGTAGTCTATTATTGTTTCTCCCTTACCTATAAATGTAATCTCTCCTTTCTCATCTCCTTTCATGTTGCCATTACATATAAACCATCCGGTTTCTCCTATTATGTCTAGTAACCTCCTCCCCTCCCGGTCTATCTCCCTATGTTTGGAGCTCCTTATATATCCCTCCTTTTCTTCATCCCAAGTCCCTCCCCCTTGCTCGCCAGTCCAGGCATTTAAGTCACCTCCTATCAAAACCAATTCTTCCTTCTTTTCCTCCATCCACCTCCTTATTACTCTCCAACCTTCCTCTTCCCCTCTTCTTCTATATACACAAACCACCGCTATTTTGACTTTCCCTATTATAATCCTTCTTACCATTGTTCCCTCCTTTTCTTCCCTGCCCTGCTCTGTTCTACCTTTTACTGCCAATTCTTTTCTCACCCCTGAGACCATGCCGCCCATCCCTCTACCTTTAACGTGTTCCTTTCTTGCTTCTTGCATTGTCCACACATACCCTTTAGGTAACAACCTTTTCATCCCCTTCCAATCCTTCTCATCCGCCCAGGTTTCACTCATCATAATCATGTCCCATTTTTCTAACTCCCGCCAGAAACCTTCATTCTTGTTCTTCAAGCCTGACACATTCCAGAAAGCTATTTTCACTTTTTTCTCCTCCCTTCCCTCCCCTATCCTCCTTACAATTCTTCCGCCTTGCTTTTTGAAACCCCTCTGTTTGCTCTCTAGCCTCTTTTGAATCTTCCTTTCTTCTACCTTTCTCAACTCTTTTTCCCTTTTTCCTTATTTCTTCTACTTCCTCGCCCCAGACCCACTCCTCCCCATTTATCCATAGTCTGTCTCGCCCTATCCATACCATGCATCCCTTTTTCCTCTCTATCCATGCTCTCTGTTCTATTTGCCATCTCCTTTTCCTCTCCCTCCAAGTCAAATCCTCTTCAATTCTCTCCCTTCTTCCTTTCAATAATTTTCTGTTCTCCATAATTTTCTTTTTCTCCTCCTCACTCCCTACTTTTACTACAAACATTCCTTCTTTTCCTTCCTTCGTCATTCCTAATCTCTTAACTCCTTCTACCCTTACACGAATTCCAATATCTCTCAGCAGATTTTTGATTTCAATTTCCCCTGTTTCACTCTCTATTTTCAATCCCTTGACTACTATGTTATTCTTTCTCTTCGCCCTTTCTTCCCCTTCCAACCTTCTTTCAATCTCACTCAGTCTCTTCTTCAATCTTTCATTCTCATTTTGCACGTTATCACTCCCTTCTACTTCTCCCGCACTTTCTGTTCCCTTCCCCATATGCTCATTCCTAACTTCTAATTTGCTTACCCGTTCTTCCAGTTGTTTTATCTCCCTATTTGTCTGTTCGTCCATCTCTCTCTGTCTATTCTCTATGGCCTCTAGTTTACCCCATACCTTGTCTTTCTCCTCTTTCCAGAGTTTATCCCACTCTTCCCACTTTTCTCTTACTTTTCTCACTTCCCCCCTAACTTCCTTCCCACGCCTATTCATATCTTCCAGACTCTTCCTTGTTTCCTCTCTAAACCCTTTTATGAGGGCTGCTAGCTTCTCAAACATCCCCCCATCCCCCCTATCTCTGTCTGGAGTTTTTCGTTTAATCTTCACTTTCTTGTTATCCTTGTCCCTTTCCGGATCATCTTCCCCTTCCTCTCTCTTCCTTTTATCTTCCCCTTCACTGCTAGTTACGTTCCCCTTTTTGTGCCATTCATCCAGACTCCTATATCAACCAAGAAGGATGAATTTTTAATACAATTGTTGAATTTTCAGTTGAATAATAAAATTGTTAACTGAAAATGTAATCATCAGGAGGAATGTTATATCAAGGGTGACCGAACGTCATTTTCCAAATTCCCCAAATTTTTCCTGACCAATTTTTCCTTTTCCCTGACCATGATTATTTATAGACCAGTGTTAATCTTGTTGGAAGATGAATTTTCTAATTTTCAATTTTTTTAAAATAAAATATAAAATTAAAAAAAAAATGGAAGCAATTTATTATTGTAAAAAAATAAAAACCTTAATTTTAGGATTTCACTGACCTGCGACTATCCTGACAAACCAAAATCCAAACAGTAATAGAATTTGAGTCACATAACAATCAAGTTTTGTAATTATGAATCTTATATATAACTTTTATTAGGAAACAAGGAAAATGTAACAGAAGATTAGGGAAAATGAAATTAGCACGAAAGTTTAATCAAATCTTATAATCTTACATAAATTTTTAATTAACTTAATGAGAGTCAATCTATGCTAATGTGGCGAACTCTGTGAACTTTCAAACTTAAGAGAATTGCTACATAGAAGCTAGGTTTACAAGAAGCTGGATTCAGAATTTATACTACCTTCACCCTTACTCAGAGAATTAATAGAGGAAATATGCTAAAACATAATTCTAAATTCTTTTAAAAATGACAAGTCATTTTCTCTATCGACCTCGTGATTTATATCATACTATGAAATATCAGAATATCAGGAAAATGTGTACAAGACAGAAATTGAAAAGTCTTGATAATATTTTTCCTTCATTGCATTTTCCCCCTGTGTCACAATGTATTTTCTTTAGTCGAACGAGTCAGTAAAATGCAAAATTAACGAGCTTCGTGCCACGCTCCGCTTGGAGACACTGCAAATTTTATCATGCTCGTAACAACGAACGTCGACCTCCTCAAATCATTAATATGTAATCGATGCCGTTGTTCCCAGCATCCTCCATGTATTGACAAAGACGACTTTTTTTATCAGGATACGGGAAAAACCAGGGTGGCTGCAGGTGAGAGAAAAGGGGAAAATTCAGGGAATTTTGTTTATCAGGGAAAGTCAGGGAAAATCAGGGAAGAGTCGGGGAAATTATGGGAGGGGAAGTAGAGGAAGTAAGGAAAATGAGGGGATGGGAAGCAGGCAAATTAGAAGGAGATTAGGGGAAGGAAAGTAGAAAAAGTCAGGAGAAATGAGAAGTGGGGTAGTAGGAGTATTGAGGAAAAAAATAGATGGGGGTAGAGGAAATTAGGGGAGAGAAAGTAAGAAAAGTTAGAGGAAATAAGGGGTTGTAAAGTAGTGAATGTGAGAGGTAATGCGGGGACAGAAACTAGGCAAAGTAAGCGGAAATGGTGAAATGGGAAGTAGGGGACGTGAGGGCAAATTAGAGTAGGAAAAGTGAGGGAACTGAGGTAAAATGAAGTGAAGCGAAGTAGGGTAAATTATGGGAGAGGAAGTGGAGGAGGTAAGAGAAATGAGGAGATGGGAAGCCGGCGAATTAAGGGGACATTAGGGGAGGAAAGAAGAAAAAGTGAGGAGAAATGAGGGTTGTGGTAGTAAGAGAAGTGAAGGGAAACAAATAGAGCGCAGGTAGAGGAAATGAGGGAAGCGTGAGCAAAATAAGTTAGAGGAAATAAGGAGATGGGAAATAGTGGAAGTGATAGGTAATGCGGGGAGAGGAACTGAAGAAAGTGAGTGGAAATGGGAAGTAGGGAAAGTAAGGGCAAATCAGAGTAGAAAAAGTGAGGGAACTAAGGTAAAATGAAGTGAAAGGAAGTAGGGTAAATTATGGGAGCAAAAGTAGAGGAGGTGAGGAAAATGAGGGCATGGGAAGCAGGCGAATTGAGAGGACATTAGGAAGAGAAAAGTAGAAAAGGTAAGGAGAAATGAGGGGTGGGGTAGTAGGAGAAGTGACGGGAAACAAATAGATAGGAGTTGGAGGAAATGACGGTAGAGGAAGTAAGGAGTTGGAAAGCAGTGAAAGTGAGAGGTAATGCGGGAAGAGGAAGTAGGGAAAGCGAGTGGAAATAGTGAAATGGGTTCTAGGAAAAGTGAGGGCAAATCAGAGTAGAAGAAGTGAGGGAACTGAGGTCAAATGAAGTGATGGGAAGTAAGGTAAATTATGGGAGGGACAGTAGGTAAATACGGGGATGGAGACCTGGGGAATAAGGGAAATACGTAGAGGGAGAGTAAGGGAAATAAAAAGACGGGAAGTAAAGGAAGTGAGGGGAATGAAGGGGTTTGGAAGTAGGGGAAGTGAGAGTTAATGCGGGGAGAGGAAGTAGGAAAAGTGAGTGGAAATTGTGGAAATAGAAGTAGGGGATTGAGGAAATATCAGAGGAGGGGAAGTAAGGGAATTGAAAGGACATAAAGTAAATGGAAGTAGGGTAAATAATGGAAGGAGAAGTGTGAGAAATACCGAGATGGGAAGTAGGGAAAATGAGGATATAAGAAGTAGGTTGAAAGAGGGAAAATGATAGGAAAGAAAGTAGGGAAGTGAGGGGAAGGGAAGTAGCAGAAGTAAGGGAATATTAGAAGAGGGAAAGTAGGGAAAACGAGAAAATAGAAAGTAGGGGGAATGAGGGGAAATGGTGAAAAAGAAATTAGGCAACGTGAAGAAAATGGAGAAGAAATAAGGAGAAGGGAAGTGAGCAAAGTGAGGGGACTTATGGAAAGTGAGAGAAAGTCAGAGCAGAGGAAGTAGAAGAACTGAGGAAAAAATGAAGTGAAGACAAGTAGGACATATTCCGGAAGTGGCTGTAGAGGAAATACCGGGATGAAATTCAGGACAAACGAGGGGACATGATAGGAAAGGGAGTAGAGGAAGTGGTGGAAAATTAGGGAATGTACAGTAGGGATATGGAGTGGAAATGTGGGAAAGAGACGTTTTGTGAGGAGATTCAGGGAGAGTAGGAAGAAATTAGGAGTGGGGTGGTAAGAAAAGTGAGGGGGAATGAAGAAAGGAAAGTAGGAGGAATAAGGGAAAATTAGGGGGTGGAAAGTGAGGGATAATGTGGGAAGGGAAAGTAGAGGAAGATAGGGGTGATTCGGGGGGTAGGGAAAGGGAGGAAAATTATGAAATAGGAGTAGAAGTAAGAAGAAATGAGAGGTGTGAAATTAGGGAAACTAAGGGAAAATCAAATTTGGTAAAGAAGGGTAATTGAGGGTAAGTTAATAAAAACATATTACAGAATAAGGGGAAATGATGGTAGGGGAAGAAGGGGCTTAATGAAGGATTAGTGCGCAAAGTAAGAGAAGTGGTGGAAAAATGAGGGATGGGGCACTAGGGGAAGTAATTGGAGGGGAACTGTGGTCTTAATAGGAAATAAAACTAATTCTTTAAAATAAAGTCAGTATAGTCACTTTTTTAAAATAAAAATATCATTTACAGGCATGTTTACGGAATTTTATAATATTTTAGTGCATTTTGAAGGTACTTTTCTACAGGATATAATTGTTATGATTTGAGGTTATTTTAAAATATTTCAAAGAGTTTAAAATTGATTTTAATAATTGAAAGGAAAATTTAAGAATTTGAATGATTATAGGATATTTTTCTGAATTCCGATGAATTTTCAAGTGATTCAACAAATTTCAAGGGATTTTCAAAGATTTTGAAAAACTTGAAATATTTCAGGGTACTTTTTAATATATTTTAATGATTTGAAGGGATTCAAAAGGATTTTGAAAACTTCAGGGTATTTTTAAAATTTCCATGGAATTTTTAAGATGTGAATTTTATCTTTCTTAATTATTTTCAATTCACTTTCATTTTGTTTAATTTTTAATTTTTATGAATTTCATAAAAAAAATTCTTAAATTCCTTTGAAGTCACTTCAGTTTCACTGAAATAAATGGATTTTTTTCAATTTTTTTCAATATTTATTTAAAACGTTTTGAATTTAAATTGAATTGATTTCAAGTCTTTTGAATCAAATTCTTTTGAAATATTTTTAATTCAAAATAAAATTAGTTAAATCACTAATGCACATTAGTTACTTTTAGTAAAATTTTCTACGGCAGGCCTGAGAATAATAAATTATTTTTTTTTATTCAATTCATAAAAGATTCTCTATAAAAATGTTACAGAGTAATGAGTTCAGTCTTTAAATATTAACGATCTAGGAAAATGGAAAATTAAAAATAGAAATCTCTGGAAGTATGTAAGAAAATTATAAACGTGTTGAAAAAAAATTTAATTATTATGACCAAAAAAGTTTGAAAAATTGTCGAAGTAACGTATTTTGCTCAAAATAACCTCATTCTTCTCTGTATTTGAGGTCACATAATAAAAAGCGATCTTAGAAGGTACCCAGAACCTGCTTTATTTTCGACATGAAAAAGAAAGTACCCTTCGCAGAGGCACTTAGCCATTTCATTATTTTCAAGTTTTAGAGTTTTTCCGAGGAGAGTAATTCATTCTCACTTTTCACCGTTTATTTTTTATTATACTTCTTTGTCAGGTCTTACAAGCCAAGTTGAAGGAATTTCATTAAAGGGGAAAACAAGAAAAATGGTTCTGAATGAAAAGAAACTTTCTGTGTTGATTGTTAAGAGAGGATTCTTTCTTGATAATTTTTATAATCTTTTGAAAGGTTTTTAAAATCTTTCTAGATAAATCCTTGAAATTAGTTTCCAACATTAATACTGTTTAAAAACTTTCACAAGTTTCTTAAGACAAAATTTTATTCTTCCAAAGAATTTATTCACAAGTATTAAGGGATTTCGTAGGATTTCAAATATTTCAGGATATTATAAGAGATTCCAAGCAATCTTGAATGGATTTCATTAATTGGAAGGTATTTTGAAGAATTATAAGGCTTATTCATTTTTGAAACTTCAAAGGAATTTTAAAAATGAAATTCTCCATAATCTCTGAAATTCATAAATATCTTTTCAATTGGATCAAATGATTCCTGAAATCTGGAAAAATCTTTCAAAATTAAAAAATTGCCTTAAAACCTTCCAGATTCTTTTTGGACAGTTTTTTTAAATCTTTTGAGATGTTTAAAAATCTGGTAAAATAATCCCTCAAAATTTATTTTTACCCCTAAAAACTAACTGAAAATGTTCCCGGGAATCTTAGGAGAAACTTTTTATTCTCTTGAAAAATAGTGCAAAATAGAAAAAAAAATTCAATTAAAAAATGCTTTTAAATAATCCCTTGAAACTGATTTTACAACACAAAAACGCATTTTAAATTCATCCAGGAATCTTTAGAAAAATTGTTGTCCCATGAAACCTTTTCAAAATCCTTAAAAAGCTTCAAAATTTTATTTCGAAATCTTCAGAATGGAAAAGCAACAAAAATAGTCAAAAATGGGAAGAAGCTTTTTGTGTTGATTGTTAAGAAAGAAATAGTATTAAGAAAGGAAACAAATTTTTTAATATTTCAAGGTATCACAAAGGATTTCAAAGAATTTTTAAGATTTTTCGGGTATTACAAAAAATTGTAAGGGCTTTTCACGAACTTTATCAAGTTTTAAAGGTTTTTGAAAGAGTGAAAAAATATATTTTTTAGGTTATTATAAAAGATTCTAAGGAATATTAATAGCTTTCAACCATTCAAAAATATTTCAAAGGATTTCAAAGATCTTAGGGTATTTTTAAATCTTCCAAGGAATTTTCAACAGCTCAACCAAATTTCAAGGTACTTCGAAAAATTTCTATGAATTCAAACAATTTTTCAGGATACTTTAAAAGATTATAAGAATTTAAAGAATCAAGGATTTTTTTATTTTCAAGGAATTTTTAAGACCTTTAAAAGTTCCAATGGATTTTGAAAGATTTCAGATTATTTGAAATATTTTGAGGATTTTCAAAAGATTGATAGCAACCTTTAATGAATTTAAATAATTTGAAGGAATTTAAAGAATTTGAAATATTTTAGGGTATTTTGAAGGATTCCAATTCAAGTTTGAAAAATATCCTAAAATATTCATACTCCTTTGGAATTCTTTTCAATTATTTGGATCTATCAATAATTTCTTGGGATATTTTAAAATATCTTAAAATCTCTCAAATTTCCTGAGGAATTTTAAGAAATTTTTTTACTCTATTGAAAACTTTCACAATTTTTTGAAAAGCATCTTTTTTGTATTTATAAAAAACTTCTTTTTGAAATTTTCAAACATGTACAATTTTTCTACGTTTCTAGATGCTTGAAATTTTAATTTTTTTAGAATCTTTCCAAAACTTCTACGTATCTATATATTTTTTTTAAATTATTCGAATTTTTCCTGAAATTAAAGAAAAAATCTTGATATCTGACAGATATTTGTTTTTTGAAAGTTTGGAAATATTTTGCAGTATTTAAATTCTTCTCAGGGTTTTAATTATTTTTAAATCTCTTCAAAACTGCTAAATATATTTTTTAATTATTCGAATTTTATCTAGAATTTTTGAAAAAAAAATTGAATTAAAAAAAATCGTTTCAAGATCTTCAGACTCTTTTTTCACAATTTTGAAAAAGCTTTTGAAATATTTAAAAACTTTTCTGAATAATCTCTTAAAATTGATTTTTTCAAATAGATAACCATTCCAAACCCCAGATATCTTGAAAAAAGTCTTATTCTCCTGAAACCTTTCAAAGTTCTTGAAAAGCTTCTAAATTTTTTCTTTGAAATTTCAACAAATCTGTGTTTCAAATGTTTTAAATCTTTTGAAATTGAAGATTATTTTTTAACCTTCTTGAAACTTCTAAATACCTCGATTTTCTTATTCAAATTTTTTTTAATGTCGTATTCTTGTAACATTGAAAATTGTGGCTGTTCAATCTGCTAAATTCTTAATCGAATATTAACAAAAATATATATATAAATAAATATAATATAAATAAATGAATAAAATAAATTTTAAAAATCATTCAAAATTTCTGAGGAATCTTAAAAAACTTTTCTTTAGTAAATTATATATTTAAAGCTGAATAATGTAAAAGTTTCGTTATGTTAGATATAAAGTCGAAAATATATAATTTTTCAAATAAATATCAAAACTAATCAAAAAATATTAAATTTTTTTCTGTGATGCAAAAATGTAATTTTATGCATTTTTTATCTACTGTCATTTGTTGTGACGTCCGAAACATGATATCCTTTACAAAGGAAGAATTTTTTGTCTGCTGGTCTCGTTTCTTCTACAAAGATATGAAAATTGAGAATTGATAGTCGGCTATTGATAACAGCTGTCGCTGGCAGGATTTACGAGACAGTATAAGGAGAGTAGGTAGAGAAAATACCACTTCTCAGGGCAACCGCTATATCCTTCCTTCCTCTAAAGTAAGATAGATTTGCAGGAGCACCATGTAAATTGGCCCTCTGAGAGTTGAAGAATAGCGGCCAATCAGAATAATTTTTTTATTTATTGCTTAAACAAGAGAAAATATCGACGCGCTTTTCATCACTTTTTAATTGAAAGTATTCCTTATTCTGACAAATCAAATATATAATTATATATTATTCTTTTTAGGGTTTCGTGGCTGAAACCCTTATAGTTTTGGTCGGACGTCCGTCCATCCGTCCGTCGAACTTTCTTTCAAGAAGAGGAAGCGAGAAGGACTCCTAACTCCTAACTTCTGACTTCTAACTTCTAACTTCTAACTTCTAACTTCTAACTTCTAACATCTAATTCCTAACTTCTAACTTCTAATTCCTAACTTCTAACTTCTAACGTCTAACTCACAGTCCGCAAGGGGAGGGGAAATTAGTGAAATGGAGAAGAGAAAGTGAGGGGAAATAAAGGGAGGTAAGTAGGGGAAATGAAGGAAGGAGAAGAAGGGAAGTAGTGCGAAGTAAGGGGTCGGGAAGGGGGGAAATTAATAGGAGCAAAAGTTAGGAAAATCAGGAGAGGGGAAGTATATAAGGAAGAAGTTAGGGAAGGGAGGGGAATCAAAGGTTGAAGTATGGGAAGGGGAAGCAAGGGTTGCAGTGTGGGAAGGGGAAGTAAGGGAGGAGAGGAAAATTAGGTGAATTGGTTGGAGGGTGTAGGGAAAGTGAAGGAAAATAAAGGGAGGTATGCGGAGGAAATCAGAAGAGAGGAAAAGGGAAAGTAAGGAGAAACAAAGAAGGTAGAAATAGGGAACGTAAGATGAAACGAGAATAGAGGAAGTAGGAGAAGTTTTGGGAAATAAGGACAGGGGAGGTAGCGGTTGTGATTGGAGCGGAACTAAGGGATGTAGAAGGAAGTGAGGAGAGGTGGAAGTAGATGAGTAGTTGGAGAAGGGAGGGAAACAAAGGTAAGTTGTGGGTACGGGAACTAAGGACGAAGAAGGAAAGTGAAGGTTGTTGAAGGGAGGCAAGTAAAGAAAATGAAAGAAGGGGACGTAGGGAATGTAATGGAAAATAAAGGAAGGAGAAGTAGGGGACTTGCAGGAAGATAAGGCTAGGAGGAGTAGGAGAAGTGGTTGGAAATAAGGGCAGAGGAAGTAAGGGAAGTGATGAGATTGGAACTAGGGGAATCGTGGGTAAATTTTAGGGGAAGCAAGGAGAGAGTTAAGTAGATAGGGAAAAGGATGAGGAGGAAAGGGAAGCAAAGGTCGAAGAGTGGGGAGGGGAAGTAGGAGAGGAGAGGAAAAGTGGGTGAATGTAAGAGGGTTAGGGAAAGGAAGTAATGGCAGGGGAAGATTTAGGTTTTAATTAAAAAGACTAATTTTAAGGCTTAAGGATTTCTAAGTATGTCGAAGAAGAATCTGGAAGATTTCAAGACAATTTATTTACTTTTGCAGGAATTAAAAAAAAATGGTGGGAAAAATGAATTATTTCAAAAGATATTTCAGATTTTTAGAAGTTTGAACAAAAATTTCAATTAATATATATCTTGAGATTTTGAATGACTTACTTAAAATTAATTTTCAAGGAAACTTGAAACAATGTCTAAACGTTTTTAATCATTTCTAAAAATATCGAAGAAATTTTTGCATCGTAGAAAAGTCAACTATTCTACTGAAAATTTGTTTTTTTTTGTAAACATTTTATTTATTGGTAGAAATGGAACTGTTTCGTTAAAAATTAACCTTTTTGGTTGTTAATTAGATTACTTTGTTAAAAATTAATTTTTTTAGGATTCATCACTTTAGTTGGAAATTTATCTCTTCGGTTGACTATGTAACTAAATCGTTGATAATTTGGGTAGAAAATCAATATTATTATTAATCTATTTGGCTGAACGTTGCACTCTTTGGTTGAAAATTAACTTTGTCTTTGAAAATTCACTTTTCCAGGTTGAAAAATACAACTTTTGTAGAAAATTCGCCTCTTTTAAAAAAAAATTAATCTTCGATGGTTGAAAATATTACTGACTGAAAATACATCGGTTTTGATTGAGGATTCAACTATTTTGTCGAAAACTCGACTTTTTTTATGATTTCAACTTTTTCTATCAAAACTGAAAATCTTTTCTGTTTTAACATCAAATATATATTACATTAGTTGCTAACAATTTTTTTTTAAATTCAACTATTTGGTTCAAAATTTCCTTTCTTGTTAAAATTTTGATTTGACATAAATAAAATCCACAACAATATTTTTGAATATTCTCATGAATCTTATTATAATTTGTATATTAAAATATTTATATATATATATATTTATATTAATTATATATATAATTATATTTATATTAATATTTATATATATAATTTATATATATTTACAATATTAAAATATTAAATATTTATATATAACCTTAAAAACAGTTGGATAAATAAACCAAAAATTAAACTGTTTTGAAATTTTTATTTTATTTGAAAATTATTTTTCCATTTGGATCGAAAAACTACACGAGCTCGTATCGTAAATTGACGATGCTAGTTTCGACTAAAATTGAAAAGTATCGGGATTTGAAAGATTTTAAACTCCAAATACATCGGATTTGTATGAAAATCTCTATCGAAATCCAAGTCACTTTGGAAGAATTCAAATCAGAAGAGATAAAAATGATAAATTTGAGAAAACTATCACAAAAGAAAAAGTAAAACAATATTTCTCAAGAGCTCATTTTTTTCTACAATAGGGGCTGTAAATCTCTTCTTAAATCGCGATCTTTTCATCTCACCCCAGTTATTATTTTTTTTTTATCACGGCTGAAAAATCTTTTTTGAATGAAAATTTAACCACTTTGTTAAATATTAAACTAATTTGTCTAACATTCATTTTTTTAGTTTAGGATTCATAATATTTTGTGTCTGAAACATCAAATATTACATTTTTTTGACAATCCATCCCTCTTGGTTATAAATTGAACTACTTGTTTCAAAGTAGAACTACTTTCTTGAAAATTCATTTTTTAATTGAAGATTTACCATTTGAGTTGAAAATTCATCTCTTCGGTTGACTATGTAACCATTTTGCTGAAAATTCAGCTTTTTGGGTAGAAGATTAATATTCTTGATATAAAATTCATCTACTTGGTTTCAAATTGAACTATTTATTCGAAAATTGATATTTTCTTGTTGAAAAATTTATTTGTCTTGTCGAAAATTTCTCTATTTTAGAAAAAATATTGAACTTTATGGTTGAAAATGCAACTGCTTGCAAATGAATCTTTTTTGATTGATGATTGAACTATTTTGTTGGAAATTCATCTTTTTTGTATGAATTCACTAATTTTTATCAACAATTGAAATTTTCTGTCAACAAAAATAGTGGTTGAAAGCTCATATTTTTGACTACAATAAAGGGTTGTAATTCTCTTCTGAATTCGCGATTTTTTCATTTTAACTCAGTTATTAATTTTTTTTCTTTATTGACTGAAAAATCTTTTTTGGTTCAAAATTCAACAACTTGGTTTGATATTAAACTCATTTGATGCAAATTCATTTTTTCAGTTGAAGATTCATGTTTTTTGTTACAAATTCATTTCTGCGGTCGAAAATGTATCTATTTTGTTGACAATACGTCTTTTTGGTAGAACATTAATATTCTTTGTAAAAAGTTTATCTTTTTGGTTGAAAATTCAACTAATTGGTTAAAAATTTATATTTTAGGGTTAAGAAATTCAACTGCTCTGTAAAAAATATGTCTATCATAAAAAACATATCTTTTTTGGCTAAAAATGCAACTGCTTACAAATAATTTTTGGTTTGATTGAGAATTTAACTATTTCGTGAAAAGTTTTTTTTTCATGAATTCAGCTGATTTTTATTAAAAATTCAAATATTTTTTGCAAAAGGAATGTTTCTTAAAAGCTCGTATCTAATTCTGCAATAGAGGGACTTTAATTCTCTTCTCAAAGTGCGATCTTTTCATCTCACCCCAGTTAATTTTTTTGTTTTCTTTTTTGACTGAATAATTGTTTTTGGTTGAAAATTCAACTGCTTGGCTTAATATTGAAATGATTTGCAAAAATTAATTTTTTATTTTGGTTGCAGATACATCATTTTGGATTCGAATTCATTTTTTCGGTCTCCAATGTATCTATTTTTTTGAAAATTCGACTTTTTGGTAGAATATTAATATTCTTGATGCAAAATTCTTCTACATGTTTGCAAATTCAACTATTTGGATAAAAATTCATATTCTTTGTTTGAGAAATTTAACTATTTTGTAAAAAATTTGTCAATTTTGAAAAACTAATTATCTTCTTTTGGATGCAAATTAATCTTTTTTGGTTAAAGATTCGCCTATTTTGTTGAAAATTCATCTTGCTGGAATGAATTCCACGGGTTTTCATTTGAAATTAAATTATTCCTTTTGCAAAAGTAATTTTTGTTGTGAGCCCATATTTTTTCTCCAATAGGATTTGTAATCAACTTCTTCCTTAAATATGGAACTTGTTTTCAAAAATAAATTTTTTCGGTTGAAGATTCATCATTTTAGTCACAATTTCAAATCTTTGGTCGACAATGTATCTATTTTAAGATTAAGAAATTAAAGAAATTTAAGAAAACTAGTTTGTAGAAAATTTGTCTATTTTTTTGTGTAAACATACTAACTGCTTGCAAACTAATCTTTTGGGTGGAAGATTCACCTATTTGATTGAAAATTCATCTTACTTGGATGAATTCAACTAATTTGTATTGAAAATTATTATATTTTTTTGCAAAAGAAATCGTTGTTAAAAGCTCACATTTTGGTCTACAATAGGGGTTGTAATTCTCTTTCTAAATCGCGATCTTTTCATCTCACCCCAGTTATAAACTGACGAAATATCGCAGCACTTTTGAGTTATAAAACTTCCAGCGATAGTTTCGTAATTTTCTTTAGTTCCAAACTCGGAACTTTGATAGAATACGCTTCCAAAGTTTTCTTTCATGAACTCTCACAAGGCGGGTATTCAGACTCAGAGAAATTTAAGCGATTCTGTGCTTTGATAAAGACGCAACCAGGACGATGAACACGTCGCAATTCGCACTGCCTCATTTCACGATTGGACAACAAAAAAATTCCCGCACTTTTCGTTGTGTCATTTGAAAGAAAATATTGAGTGTAATTCAGTGAAAGTGCTTATAATCCAAGATTCTTTACGAAAACAGTGAAATCTGGATGATGCCGAATACCCAGGAAACTTTATAAAGAAACTTCCCTGGACTACTTTACTTCGTTGTTACAGGTGAGTTACTCGCTAATCTCTTTTGCATGACTATGAAAGCTACGAGATACACTTCAATCTGTTGGAAACTTCGCTTAAACCGAGCACGCAATTTCATTTCGTTCGAATTTACCTTGTAATCTATTAAGAAATTGAAAAAAAAATTGTTTGAAAGTAATTTTTTGATTAAATTAATCCGGATCTGAGAGATTGCTAGATGCTAGATGTGGGAGGAATCAGGAATTCATTTTTCATAATCTACTAGAGCTTAGAATTCTTGATCGATTTTGATGGTTTTGCTTCCTCATAGAGGAAGCTTTATAATGGTAATATTTTTCAAAATTTTTAAATTTTTTTAATGAGAAATAATATTAAGATGGTAGAAATGACATACTTCAGACCAATCAATAGAAATTGGATGTTAAAATTTCTTTATTTCTGTCGACGTTTCGAAAACTATAACGTTTTCCTCATCAGGACTTTGAAGTTCCGAACGTTCAAGAACGTGATTTATTAAGACATAGAATAATTAATACTTCACAAAATTTTTTACAGAATAATAAAATTACAGAAATCGATAGAATTTTAGCAAAAAACATTAAGAAAATACAAACATATATTAAAGCTAATAAACAATTACAAATAACTCATGCAGATAAAAGTAACATTACAGTAATACTAAGAAAGGAATCTTATAATAATAAAATGCATGAATTATTAAATGATAAAAAAACTTATGAAAAATTAAATGAAAACCCTGAAGAAGAATCAAAAAATAAAACATTTAACTTGTTAAATTCTTGGCGAATTAATGAATATTTAGGTGAAGAATTATTACGCAAAGATATTTTAGTTCACGATACTAACATTCCTAGAATCTATAGGTTACCTAAAGTTCATAAAGATAATTGTCCACTTCGACCTGTAGTATCATTGATAAACTCACCCACTTACAAAATGGCTAATATTTTTAATAATATTCTTAAAAAAGCTTTAATAGTACCAAAATATCAAGTAAAAAATTCTTTTGAATTTAAAAATAAAATAATTAATAAAACAATTCCACATGATCATATTATGGTTTCATTAAATGTTTCGTCACTATTCACAAATGTACCACTCGATTTAGTTATCAATAGTATATTAAGTAGATGGATTCATATGAAAAACTATACAGAATTACCTATTGAAAAATTTGAAGAAGGAATAAAATTTTTAATGGAACAAACAGTTTTTAAATTCAATAACAATTTTTATAGACAAATTTTTGGAACACCTATGGGCTCACATATTTCTCCAACATTAGCTGATTTAGTTATGCAAGATTTAGAATCAAATGTAATTAAAAATTTTAATTTTTCGTTACACACATATTTTAGATATGTCGATGATACGTTCATTATATTACCTAAAGATAAACTACTTTATGTATTAAATCAATTTAATTCTTATCATCCAAGGCTTAAATTTACACATGAAATTCAAAGTAATAATTCTATTTCGTTTTTAAATGTTAAAGTTATAAAAACTGATTCAGGTAATATCATAACTGATTGGTTCCGTAAAAATACTTATTCTGGCAGATATATAAATTTTCTTTCAAACCATCCAATACAACATAAAATCTCAATAATAAAAAATCTTATTGATACAGCTTCAAAATTATCAGATAAATCATTTCACAATACAAATATAGAACTTATTAAAAAACCGTTACTTTTAAATAATTACCCAATAGAATTTATTCAAATACATGTTAATAATAGAATCAAAACAATTACAGATTCTTTTTATAACCAAAATAACATAAAAATAGTAAGTATTTCAAATTTTAAACCAATAATATCAATTCCATATCATGGTAAGTTATCTTTTGAAATTAAAAGAATTTTAAATGATTTTAATATTACAACCAATTTTAGAATTGATTCTAAACTTGATAAATTCATAAAATTAGGAAAAGATTTATTAGACAATTTTCAATTTACTGATGTATATTAAATTCAATGTTTGAATTGTGAAAAATGTTATGTGGGTCAAACTAGTAGATTATTTGCTACAAGTATAAAAGAACATCATGATAATTTTAGACAAAATCCAAAAAACCATTAAGTCATAGCAAAAAATCAGGTAGAAACTGGGCATTTGATCGATTGGGATAATGTTATAGTATTACATCATGAACCTAATGAATTTAAAAGATTAATAGCAGGAATGTTTTTTATAAAGAAAAGCAGTAATAATTGTTTGAACATAATTTCAGATCTTAACAATTATAGTCCAATTTATAATATAATTTTGGATTCTCTAATTTAATAAAATTGTAATGTTTAAATTTTGAATTGATGAATTTTTTTCTAAGTTTTTATTATTTAAAATAACGCATTATAGGTTTATATCCATTGATTAAGAAAATTTTGTAACGCCCAAATTTTATCAATTATAATTTCTAACCTAAAAATTAATTTAAAAAATATTTAAGAAAATTTCTATTTTTTATTTTTTTTTACTATTTAAATGATATTGAGTGTAATTAATTAATGTGACATATATTTATACAGGTGAGGAATGGAATTTTCTGATTAAAAATGTGATGAATTTTAAAAATGGAAACGGAACTTCAAAGTCCTAATGAGGAAAACGTTATAGTTTTCGAAACGTCGACAGAAATAAAGAAATTTTAACATCCAATTTCTATTGATTGGTCTGAAGTATGTCATTTCTACCATCTTAATATTATTTCTCATTAACTTATATCACTCAGACAAACAACAGCGCTTTAACAACATCATTATTCTAACTTATAAATTTTTTTAGTTAAACCTTCCTCAATTTAAAAAGTCTCATACAATGTCCTGAGCAATTGTCCGGATGTGTGTGTGTGTTCTTAATTATACTTGGTGGATTTTTTTCTCGAATTTATCTTCTCTCACCCCGCATTATTGTTTGAATGCCAAAAAAAA
>CAKNXH010059260.1:0-32307 GCA_932178445.1 Andricus quercusramuli | reverse complement strand
AGAAAGGGACCTAATGCGGAAAAAATCGATTTTCAGTTTTTTACGCCAATCGATAGTTTATGAATTAGTCTTTAATTTCCAATAATCAGATATTTGTTAAGTTTATTACTTTTCCTGTTATTAAGCTACAAACATAGGCATGATAAGCGGGCTCTGCTACGATCGCCCGTCCTGTAAAATTTAGCTTTGACGCATTAGGTCCCTTTCTTCGTGGACGGTCACATATATATGTGATTAGGGAAGATAATTATGACGTCATTAATGACATACTTTGACTCTATATAACCAGACTGGCCTCCTGGCTCTGGGCATTCTTAAATCAGCTTTCTAAGCTAGAACTTTGGTACCTTTTAAATAAAATCATATAATCCAAGTCTTTCCATTATTCCTAAACCCTGGAAAGCCTGTAATTGTTTTTGAAAAGTGATATTGAGAAATATTAAGATCACATAATTGGCGACCGTGACAGGACAAGTCAGTGGTTAAATATTGAGATAGCAAAACACGTAATCTCAAGAGAAGATCAACCAAAGGAATATCCCAAGACCCAGGGACAATATTCAAGAAGGACGTCTCGAAACCCGCAGACTTCTTCATCGAGAATCTACACGGCTTCCAGGACTGCACACTTCACAACATAAAACCCTTGCTGTTTGAAGGAGCTCTTTGGAAAATCATCCCAAGAACCACGGATCATCTTCTAGGATCAGGAAGGCAGAAGACCATCGCTTCTTGAAGAAAGGACTTGGGTTACAAAGGAGAATGAAAGCAACATTTCTGTTTTTGTGCTGGGTGAGTACATCATCTATTTGAAACCCACATATACATTTGAATGCCATTGTTGACAGTGATCTCTATGAAATTGGAATGATTATTTGACCATATAAAATTGAAGAAATTATATGCACTTAGGGAATATACCCTCATATTGAAAATTATCGAAAAATATCATTATTATTGACCAATTGATTTATAAATTGATGTATCCGGTAGAGTGAGAAGTGAAAATTTGAAAGGGATGACAGGGAGTGTATTTTTGTATATTAAATGTTAAGAAAATACCGAGAGAGTAAAGGTATTAAAAGCGAATCTGATATGAGTAATACGAGATCAGAACACGACAGTTCTAAAGCGAGTTTAAATTTTTACGAAACAACCCCGAGAATAGCTACTTTTCCCATAAACATCAAGTCAAAATTATCGCACCAAAAATGTTCGGGGCAATGAAAAAATTCTTACGAGTCGAAAATATCGAAACGGCTACGGAAGAAGAGATCAAAGCACAATTCTTCGAAATGAAAAACGCGCTTAAATATGCTCAAGAACGTTTAGCCAGTATAAATGTAAACCCTACACCCGCGCGAACAAATGCAACGGCACCAGTTCTCGACGAACGCTACAAATTAACATTAAATGACCGAAAACACATAAATGAGTTGCTTAGAAACATTTGTGAATTTGACGGTACTCAGGAGATAAAATCATTCAAGGACGGTATTCGTGCTTCAATAGAAGAAATTTCAATCACCGCAGAAAGTAACGAATCGATGAGAACAGCATTCCTGGATGAAACATTAAAGGGAATAAAATCGAGAAAGCTAAAAGGTGACGCACAGCGTGTGGCAATGCGTATTTCCCCACCGATCACATTCAAAAATCTAGGAGAGGCTTTAACATTGGAATTTGGATCACAGGGCAAATCGTTATCGCAACTAATTAGGGAACGCGAACAAATGTGTCAGATAACGAACGAGCGAGTAGAAAGTTTCATTAAACGCTACCAGGAAATTGATAGGAAAATACAACGCGATAGATTATAGCCCGGCAGACTTTGAAGATTTCGAACGAAGAAAAGAAGAACGCGAACGAATCAAAAAATGTATCGGATGCCTACGAATGGAAATAAAGAATATGGAAGCGAATTTTTAACCAACAAGATTGAATGACGCATATCAAACCGCATTACCGGAAGAAAAAAAATTATCTCGACAAAGAACGAGAACATACTAGACAAACTCATCAATTTAATATTAGAAAAAATTTACAGCGCAAACAAGTTTTTCCATCCATACGAAAAAAATGAGTGATTAATCCACTAACAGAACACAACCCACTACTTCTAGAGAAAATTCACAGACGTTATGCAAATTCTACAAGAGACCTGGACATACTGAGGAAAAATGTTACACCAAACAGAATCAACAAAAGAAGGAAAATTTTCAGCAAACCTGGCCACCGAGAAAAGATCCACCGAAGCGAATGTATCAAACAGAAGAATTAGCGACGGAGGAATTGGAAACCGAGGATTTGATGTAGGAGCAACAAGAGGACGAATATCAAAAGTTTATTTACAACGAGGAGGACATCCTTTTGTCAGGATCCAATTATCAGGATACAGATGTAGACGAGGATTTCTGGTAGATTCAGGTAGCCCGGAATCTTTTGTAAAAACAGGTTGCCTGATAACAAATTCATGCAAACCCGAAAGAATCCCTAAAAATCAAAGAAAGAGTTTTGAGATAGTCGATGGAATACATCAAGTGTTAGGTAGATGTACTCTGTCATCTAAAAATCAGAAACACCAGTTCCATTTAGTGAAAGAAAATTTTCCGACTGAATTCGATGGTATCCTCGGGCGAGACTGGCTTACAAAATATCAAGCGAAAATTAATTTCATTAACGACTCTCTTGACTTGCCTAATGAAAAAATTCCACTTCAAGGTGATTATAATCCAATTATTTTCCATGTAAGATCCTCATGCAAAGACATTAACATTAAATTACCCAGAGGCGAGTATGTCCTCAATGGTAAAGGCATATTACCGGGAATCTATAAAAGTGATGGTTTAAAAGAAACAAAAATTTTAACCGTAAACTTTAATGGGGAAAAAGAAGCAGTTGAAATTAAAAAGAAAGATTTAGTAATTAATCGATTCAAATACCCTGAATCGAACAATTATTTCTACAAAAATAAACTAGTTAATCCAGAAAAAGAACTAGTTTAATTTCAAAAATTTTTGATAATAAAATTAATCAGGAAGAAAGAAAAAAATCCTTAAAAGAATGGTATGGACAAGAGAAGACTATTCCTATCTTTTCTCTGCAAAGGTCAGAAAACTATGATAAAAGGATTAAAGAACTATTGTCAACAAGTTCTTTATCGCATTTGGACAAAACTCTACAAGAGCAAGCAAATTTTTATTCGACTGGAGACCCAATGCCAATGGTCTCAGAAGTAGAACATCACATTAAATTAAAAACTAACAAACCAATTAGTACACCATTATATAGACATCCCATAGCTTTACAACCCGAAATCGAAAGACAGATTAAAGAATACGAGAAAAAAGGATTAATTAGATCTTCTTTCTCTCCCTACCAGGCAAGACAATTATCCCCTACCCTCCATAGAAGAAATTCTATGCATGTTAGGAAACGCTCGTTTCATGTCATGCTTCGATATGGCGAACGGCTTTTACCAAGTTACAGTGGCAAAAGAAGACATTGAGAAAATAGCATTTTCTACTCACAAGGGACACTGGGAGTGGCTCAAGATGCCGATGGGACTCGTCAACGCACCAGCAACATATCAGAGGATGGTCAATTTTCAATTACAAGGTCTGATTGGTAACATTTGTTTTATATATCTTGATGATTTGATAGTGATTGGTAAAACCGAAAAGGAGCATCTCGAAAACTGAAGAACTGTTTTTAATCGTCTTCGTGAAACTAAGCTTGTATTACAACCTGACAAGTGTAAATATATTGAACAAGAACTTGAATATTTAGGACATTCCGTAGGACCTAATGGAGTAAAACCATTGAAAAAAAATGTTGAAAAAGTATTAAATTTTCCTCGACCAAAGAAAGTGAAGGAAGTAGAACGTTTTATGGGTTTAGCATCCTATTATCGAAAGTTCATTAAAAACTTTGCAAAAATAGCACACCCTCTAAACAATCTGAAAGAAAAAAATGTATCGTTCTATTAGAATGGAAATTGTGAGAAGGCATTTGTTAAATTAAAAAATCATCTAACTACGTATCCTGTATTAAAACATCTTGATTTGAGTAAACAATTTATTTTATGTACTGACGCGTCAAATGAAGGAATTGGAGGTGTAATTAGCCAATTAGATAATCAAGGTAATGAACACCCACTAGGGTACGCGAGTAGAAGTCTCAATCCAGCCGAGAAAAATTATTCCACCACAGAAAAGGAGCTTCTTGCAATCGTGTGGGGAATACAACAATACAGACACCTTTTGTATGGCCAGAGATTCAAGGTATACACTGATCACCAACCAATAAAAGGATTGCTCACCGCAAGACATGATAACATATCATCACGACTCTTTAGATTGACTCAAAAATTAACGGAACACAACCCGGAAGTCATCTATAAAAAAGGTAAACACAATGCAAATGCAGATGCGCTTAGTCGTGCCTTTCCAATTGAGATACCAGCAGAAGTATCAGAAGGATTAAACGTAGATGAAGAAATCTTGTTTTCACCAGATACTTTACAACAACTAGAAGAAATTGTAGGTGAGGATATCAGTGATGCCGATCAACGAATAGGAAGCCCACCAACATCAGAAATTCCGTTACAGGAAAGGCTGCAAGAAAACAGTACGGAACTTGAAGAAATTCTGCAAGATTTAGAATCAATCATTCCCCCTGATATAGAAACTTCAAATTCACCCCATAGGGAGGAAGGGCATATCAACGATGAAGAAATCCCATTTTCCTCTAAAACTACAACAATCATTATAAAGGAAATGCCAGATGTTGAAGCAGTAAAAAGACCAAAAGAAAAAAACAATTATATCACCAACGATTGAGATAGAATAAAACAATTGAGTACGTTTGAGAACATTAAAATTACTCGAAACACAGAAGAGGACGAAGTAACTTTCAATAACAGAATTAATGCATTCCAAATTCCTCCTGCTTATTTTAAAAAATCCATAAAACCGGATCTTCAAATTAACGGAGCGTTACATAGAACATTCAAAGACTTTATCAATCTAGCCACAGTCATCTGGAAGGATGAAAGAACAGAAGAACCAAGAATAATTGAAATTACACATTGGGTAACAGAAACAGATTTTAGTTTAGCAGCAAAATTTGTACATTGGACGTTAAAATTAATGGGATTAGATCAGCATTGTTTCATCAAAACAATGTATGCCAAAATAATTCGAAAAAAGCAAATGCAAATAAATATACTAGCTAGAACTCATGAGAATGGACACTGGGCTCTAGATAAAACCACGAGAACGATTCAGCAGACTAGCAAGTGGCCTGAGATGAATAGGCAGATAAAAGAATATATCGACAACTGTCCGGTATGCGCGAATAAGATAACAGAAAGAAGAATTAGAGCGAACGCGGTTATCATCGAACCAGCCAAACATCCTTTCGAAATTTTAAATATAGACAAATTTACTTTTGAACGTAAAAATTTTTTATTAATGGAGGACAGCTTAACAAGATATGTTTGGGTTGCATCATTAAAAACAGCGGAAATCTGAAATGAACTACAACAATTCCTACATTCCTCCCCGACACCTAAGCAACTCATTGCGGATAACGAACGTGTATTTCAAGGAAAGAAAGTAAAAGAGTTACTTTCACAAATGGGAACACAATAGATTAGAATATCTGCTTATCACCCTCAGAGTAACGGCATCGTGGAAAGAGCGATCGGAACTTTGAAAAGATTAGCCAAAACAATTGAAGGAACTACAATTTTGAAAATTATTGAAGAAATTAAAATTTATAATAAAACACCTCATACCACAACCACCTACATTCCAGAAGAGCTTTTATTTGCAAACCCAACAATAGAACCAGCAGGCGAACAAACACAACGAGAAATGAGAAGAGAAACAAACGTGGCACAGCTTGAAGATGCAAGCAGAAAAATTCAAGAGGCCAAAGAAGTAAATCAACAAAAAATTCGAAGAACAGGGAAAGAAGAGCAATACCAAATTGGAGAATTAGTACAAATAATAACAGCAATAGGGAATAAACAGTATTGGTCGGAGCCCGTAGCAATTAGAAAAATAAATGATGAGACTAAACCTATAACAGTCTTTAGAAAAGGACGCGAACATATGCGCCACTTTAATCAAATCAAGAAGTATAAAGTTACAGAATAAATTCTCTTCAGGTAATCCCATTACTGGAAGGATCATTTAACATCGAACTACTGGAACACCCGACAGTTTTGGAAAACCTGTATGAAGCCAGAATATATCATGAAACGTGGGATACGGTATATTTGGCAAATCTAACCGAAATTAAGGACGATATTAAGGAATTAAATAACTATATTGTAAAAATTGGAGATACATGTGAATAAAAGTAGGTTGTAATTTGCGAAAAAGTATCAGTGTAATGAAAAATAGAATTAATAAATTAAACCAAGATTATAACAACATTGAAATGATTACGCAAGTCAGAAATAAAAGGGGATTATTCAACTTCATAGGATCAGCTACTAAGTATTTATTTGGAACCATGAACGCGGACGACGCAGAGAAGATAAACAAGGACATTGATGAAGTTTACAGCAAGTCGAAAAGTTTGGTAATATTGCTTAAAAATCAAACAAGTCTGAGGAAAAGCACCGTTTCGAAAATCGAAGAAATTAGAGATCAACAAGAAAAAGATATTAAATTAGTTCAAATCTCAGCTGAACAACTAACGAACACAACGAACAATTTGATCCTTAACAACATTTTAAATTCACTCTTTAATATGGAAATGCATTTAGAAGAAACATTAAGCACAGTAAAGAATATTGAAATGACGATTGCAGAAGCTAAAGTAGGGACGATTTTTCCTGAGTATGCTAACTCCTGAAATTTTTATAAGCTCCTTAAAAGAAATAAAAAATAATTTTTTAATTAAAATCCCGTATGCTTTAGAGGAAAAAAATTATTTTTTGTATACTCGTATCAGTACAGTGAACGTCGCTCTAATAAAGAATAAACTAATATATAAAATACACACCCCTATTTCCGATGAAACGACATATAATGTCATTAAATACACCTCACTTCCGTACTATCACATGTTCAATTATTATATTTACGATGGATTATACGATCAGCCCATAGCCTCATCCAAGGACAGATTGTCATATGCGAGGATTGACTCAACTAAATGCCCTCAAGCTGACAACTTACATTTCTGCCAAATGGTGGACCCCATAAAGAAACTTACAATAGAAAGCTCCTGTTTAGGATGGGTTAACACATCAAGGAGAATCCTGCAAGAGAAAATATTTCCAATTAAACTCAGATTTCATTTATAGCTTTCAAAACGGATATCAATGGTATATACTACCCGCGAAGGAAATGCGTCTCACGATTCAATGCACACTTGAAGAAGAAACAAGCAAGGACATTTCAGAAGCCTCAATTCTGAAACTAGAAGACCATTGCAGGGCTGTAACAAATAATGAAGCTTTCTTTGCGTCAACACATTACTCTAAAGATCAACATATTTTAGAGCAACAAATAAAGCTGAATTTTTCCAAGTTAGAGCAAAATCTTTTAAATATTAACGATCTACACCTTCCAACTGTTCACAGCATCCACTTGAGCTTAGAACAACTAAAAGAAGCAGCCCATGGTCTAGATGAAGCCCAAAAGGATTATGAAGATCTTTCAGCGCAGGGACGACAGCATTCATGGTGGACTACGGGTACAACTTGGTTAGAACATCTTGGCTACACCAGTCTTGCCATATTAATAATCGGACTACTATGGAAATGTGGACTTGGCAGCATTATACAATCTATGCTTCATTCTACCCCTTGTGGCAAAGTAATCTACAAGAATCGAGGTACCACCACAATCTTTCATGCACCAGCAGCACCCACCGCACAAGTTGTTTATAGTTCAACAAGGAGTCCCCTCTTTAAAGATAATGAGGACATTATCTAATCTCCGAGGGAGGGAACTGTGATGAGGGAAGATAATTATGACGTCATTAATGACATACTTTGACTCTATATAACCAGACTGGCCTCCTGGCTCTGGGCATTCTTAAATCAGCTCTCGAAGCTAGAACTTTGGTACCTTTTAAATAAAATCATATAATGCAAGTCTTTCCATTATTCCTAAACGCTGGAAAGCCTGTAATTGTTTTTAAAGAGTGATATTGAGAAATACTGAGATCACACATATACACTGCCGGTCAAAAGTTTAAGGACACCTCTTTTTTAATGACTGATTAAGTTATCTTAATTTTAATTATGTCAGAGCTAAAAAAAACTTTACTTCGGAGGGTTCAATGCTCTTAAAATTATGTATAAAATCAGCCCAAGATGAAAACAATTTGTCTATTTTTTAAATAGATTTTGCAAAAAAAAAGAAAAATTAAATAAATATATATTTTGAGGGACTTTTATAGAAACTTTATGATTATATGTTTCATATATTTTACAAAAATATTTTTCTTATTACAAAGAATATGGCAATTTTTCCAACATTTTAGTTACAACTTTAAGCTCTTGCAGTGTAATTAAATTTTCTTTTAGACTTATACTCATAAGCTGTTGCGATACTGTGGAAAAATAGCTTTAAAATCAGCACAAGAACATCAAAAATGTTTATTATTTCAGAAGTTATTGAACATTTAACAAAACATTGAAATTTACACTATTTTTTCAAAATCTACTTAAAAACAGACAAATTGGCTTCATCCTGGGCTCATTTTATACACAATTTTAAGAGCATTGAACTCTTTGAAGAAAAATTCTTTTAGCTCTGACATAATTGAAATTAAGATAACTTAATCAGTCATTAAAAAAGAGGTGTCCTTAAACTTTTGACTGGCAGTGTATATATATTAGGGTGGGTCGAAAATAAATACTTTTGAAATTCGAAATCGCTACGACGCGGAAAAGTAGCGCATTGGGGTCCTAAAGAAGTATAATTAATTTGAAATCGATCGACATGCAGCTTGGTTACCCGCGCTCGAAAAAAAGGTTTCAAAAATTTCTTTTTTGTAGAGTTTTTAAATTTTATTGAGTTTGATTTTTTTTCTACATACCTGGAGGTCAAAAAAGTCTTCTCAATTTTTTTCGGATTTTAATATATCATTTTATAAGAGATAATTCCTATTTAATTTACGATTGTTTTCGGAATTTTTTTAACACGTTTGCAAATAGGAGGAGAATTATTTGAGGTACATGGAAACTTCTTAGTGATAAAAATGCATTAGAAAAAAAATACCCAAGACCAGGAATCGAAATTGGCAATACATCGAATTTTTTAAATATTGATTTTGATATTTTGCGAACTTATCTACATAATTTGTAGTTAAACATTTTTGTGAGCACGTGTGGGTTTCTTGAACAGAGAAATACACTAGGAAAAAAATTCACAAGACCCAGGAATCGTTATTGGCAATACAGCGAATTGAAAACTGTTTTATTTTGGTATTTTATGAACTTATCTTCATAACATGTACTTCAAATATTTTTGTGAGCATGTGTGGGTTTTTTAAACATAGAAACACAGTAGAAAAAGAATCTACAATACCCAGGAATTGAAATTGACAATAGAGCGAATTTTAAAAATTTTGATTTTTGTATTTTATGAACTTATATTTATAACTTGTAGTTTAAACATTTTTCTGAGCATATATGGGTTTTTTAAACATAGAAATACACTTAAAAAAATCTAGAAGACCTAGGAATCGAAATTCAATGACCGCAAAGTTTCTCATTTCGGAATTTTTTAGTTAACAGAACTATTTTATTTACTTATATGTATAACATTTTTCGAACTTGTGTGGAATTTTTAAGCCTAGAAATATACCACAGAAAATTCGGCAAGATCCACGAATCTGAATTGAAATTTGCTGTAATTCCAATTTCGATTCCCAGGTCTTGTCGATTTTTTTCTAGTGTATTTCTATGTTTCAAAACCCACAGATGCTCAAACAAATTTTCAACTAAAAGTTATGAAGATAAGTTCACAAAATACTAGAATCAAAATTTTAAAAATTCGCTGTATTGCCAATTTCGATTCGTGGGTCTTGGGAATTTTTTTTCTAATGCAATTTTGTCACTAAAAAGTTTTCATGTACCTCAAATAATTCTCCTCTTATTTGCAAACGTGTTAAAAAAAATTGCCGAAAACAATGGTAAACTAAATAGGAATTATCTCTTAGAAATTGAAACTCAATGAAATTGAAAAACTTTACAAACAAAAAATTTTTGAAACCTTTTTTTCGTGCGCGGGTAAACAAGCTGCATGTCGATCGATTCCAAATGAATTATACTTTTCTAGGACTCTAATACGCTACTTTTCCGCGTTGTAGCGATTTTGAATTCCAACAGTATT
Organism: Andricus quercusramuli; assembly: GCA_932178445.1. Classification (NCBI taxonomy): domain Eukaryota; kingdom Metazoa; phylum Arthropoda; class Insecta; order Hymenoptera; family Cynipidae; genus Andricus; species Andricus quercusramuli. The sequence continues at coordinate 21,940 of CAKNXH010059260.1, read as the reverse complement.
TATTTTTGACCCACCCTAATATATATGTATATATATATTATATATAATATATAATCTCTGTTATTCGGTAGTATAGTGGTAAGTATCCCCGCCTGTGACGCAGGAGACCGGGGTTCGATTCCCCGCCGGAGAGCCATTCGGTTTCGGTTTCGATTCCCTTGGAATAGAACCGAAGGGCTTATGACAAAGCCACCGAACGCGTCCTCGGGTTGCGGATAGAGGGTCCCCGTACCAAGGGTTTCTGCTGAATATAGTTACAATACTTAATGAGCAGTCGCGGACAATTGTCCAGGGATGGTCCCGAAGGAATAACCCCTAAGCGAAGGTGTGAGAACCGTGCCGAAAGCTGCATGGCACCTGGGTGAGGTGTGTTTAACGGTGACTCTGGGATACCGGGCGACGTCTCAGAGTATCAGCCTTATCCTTGCACGCGGGGCTCTACAAGGATTGACAAACACTTTCCCTAGCTGCTCGTCGGAACAACAATGAAACCAACAAATCACGAAAATGTTGTAGATGCGGTTCAAAACGATCGAACGCGCAGAGCACCCGACAATGGATCGGCAAACAATGCCGATCACCCTAGAGTTCGGGATGCTGAAAATAATTTAGATGGAAACACGACGACGAACCGGCGAAACGCCCACATTCAGTGGACGGATCAACTTAAGAATGACGTGCTAGACTGCTACGATGCCAGTATTATCCCTGTTGGCGGAGGCTTTATGGCGCGTATGCATACTCTGTGGTGCCAGAAACACCCAGAGCTTCAATACGTTTCGCATCAGTCTTTGCGAAATCAAGCCGACTACCTCCGGAAAAATGGATATGTACGCGGAGCGCTTCCTCAACCGCTGCTTGAACAAGCTGCAGACGAAGATGCAACGACATTAAGACCAACCGCAGAAAGCAGGCAACTTCTGGAAGATGATCGCAATTTCAGTACAAGGAGGAACATCAACATGCAAGTTCCTCTTAAGCCCCAAGATCTGGCTGAAATGGATGCCTCCCTTCGTGGAGATATCTCGCATGAGTCCGACCTCTGGACCATCAATTGCTCAGTTTATGGTGCTGCGAGAGCTTTGGCTGATTCAAATCGAAGGCTGAAACCGACGATGGATCAGAAGACCAGACGACGCTTGCATCAACTGAACAAGAAAATTGGATGGGCAAGACAGAATGCGTCCCTTGTTCAATGTGTGATTGACTACATAACATCTGGTAGACCGTTCACGGAAAGGGTTCGAAAGTTCGCCCAAGAACTAAGGACCTTGAATCACACACTCAACAAGTCAAAGCTGCTGACAATCAAGCAGCATATTGTTGACAAAATAAGGCTGTTATCTGACGCAAGGAGGAGGATACAGAAGAGGGAGAGATGGAACAGGGAGAATCAACAGTTTCTTGCTGACCCATCACGCCTCTTCAGTGATCCCCCTGTTTTTGTAAAAAATCCACCCACAATATCATCCGCTTCAAGGAGTTTTGCGACAGCCTCATAAAATCTGAGGAGGAGTGCCCATCAGTCACTGCCGAAGAGGTGAAAAAAGCACTTAGAGGCACGAAGAATTTTTCCGGTGCTGGACCAGATTGTATTAAGAAATTTTGGTGGAAGAAGTTTACTTTTATACAACAACATTTGGCCCGCATATTCACCTCATATATAAAGTCGGAGACGCCCATTCCGCAATGGCTGGTGTTAGGATGCACTATACTCCTACCGAAAAAAGGCAACTTGTCCAGACCAGAGAATTACAGGCCAATAACTTGTTTAAACACACTGTATAAGATCTTTACAGCTGTCCTAAACAACAGGATCGTTCGACGAATTGAGCCTGTATGGCGAGAGATGTACGAACAACGAGGCTCGAAAGAAGGTGTACCAGGCTGCCGAGAGAACCTGCTAATTGACAGGTGTGTCTGTAAAGACGCTGCCGTCCATCAGCGCGTCCTGTCAATGGCCTGGATTGACTACCGGAAGGCTTTCGATTCAACCTCTCATAGACTTATCATCTGTCTGTTTGAAAGCTTGAAGGTACATCCACACATAGTGAGATGCATAGAGAGACTGATGCCTCTATGGAAAACTAGATTTACCATCTCATCTAGGAATCATCGTCTGACGACGAACAAGGTCACCTTCCAGAGGGGCGTCTTTCAAGGGGACAGTATGAGCCCTTTGCTTTTTTGCATCACACTTCTGCCTCTATCTCTCGCACTACGAAATTCTCCTGGATACCTCTGTGGCGACACTAATCAGCGTGAGCATAAGGTAACTCATGTATTTTATATGGATGACCTGAAGATCTATGCCGCTGGTAAAAGCAAACTTCAAACTGCTATAAATATCGTCGAGAACTACACAGGAGAGATTGGGATGGACTTTGGTTTGGACAAGTGTGCCAAAATTCATTTGAAGAAAGGAAAGATTACTGGCGTTCCCAAGGACCCTGAGCTTGTAGATATAAGTGTTATTAGACATCTTAACACTAGAGAGACCTATACATACCTGGGCGTGCCTCGAAGCCGCATTCAGGACGTAACATCAGTGAAGGAGTCTCTCCGAAGCAGATACGAGCATCTTCTTAGAAAGATTTGGTCTTCCAATCTGTCGGCGTTGAACAAGGTATCTGCGACTAACATGCTTGCCGTCCCGGTTCTACTCTACTCGTTTGGGGTGGTTCAATGGACGAAGAACGAGCTTAAGGCCCTTGATGTCACCACGCGTAAGATCATGCATATGCATAAAAGCTTGCATATCAATTCGTCAGTTCCACGATTATATATTTCACGCCGTCAAGGCGGACGCGGACTTCTGAATCTCCAATGTCTTCATAACCGAATTGTTTTAAGTACAGCTTACATAGTTGCGAATGGCAGAGATCCTCTCGTAAAGATGGTCAGAAACCACGAGATGATTGGCGAAGGAGCGTTCCTTTACAAAGCCGCGGAGCAAGCTGCCGAGGCCCTTGGCCTGAATTACAACGTCAGAAGTGAGGAAAGTGCATTACTCCATCTAGATGCTTCACGTCTAAAAGCCGAAGTAAAGAAAGCAGAGGTTAGAAAAATTCGCCAAGAGCTACTCGACAAGCATATGCACGGAAACTATCACAGAAATGTAGAAAAACAGTCCTTGTCAAAGGAGCAAACTTTTGCTTTCCTCAAATCATCAGGGCTCAATTCAGGTACAGAGGGCTTCATTTTCGCATGCCAGGACGGTGTAATTTCCACCTTAGCATACCGCGCCCGCATTTTATGTCAAGAAGTTCCCAGTGATAGGTGCAGAGCGTGTCATGCACACGCTGAGTACCTAGAACACATACTATCGGGGTGTCCGACCCACGCAGGAACAACGTATATCTATAGACATAATGCGGCCCTGAGAGTACTTTATTACCACCTTTGTCGCTCTTACGATGTTGGTCGCGACCCCGCCCTGCCGAACGCTCCAAGGGATATAGAGTCAATTGTCCGGAACGAGAAGTGCCAGATTTTCTGGAACTACGATTTTCGGGCAGCAGTCTCCGTTGCGCACTCGAGGCCTGAAATTGTTCTCCAAGACTTCGAGAAACGAACGATATTCGTGATCGAATTCTCGGCTCCGTCCGAATACAACATCACTGCAAAGGAGAAAGAAAAAGAGGAGAGGTATCAACACATTAAAAGAGAGCTGCAACGACTGTACCCAAAATATTCGGTACGAGTAATAGTCCTTGTGATAGGTACTCTTGTAGGTGCTACATTATCACTGGTTCGTAACCTTAAAGCCATACTCGCGTGCCAAAAATATGCCAAGGCACTTGCGAGATGGATGCAGAAAGCTGTCATCCTTGGGTCGCTTCGTGTCCTCAAGACACACGAGGGTTTCGCCGGCCTGTCGTTGTGATTTCGTCGTGCCCTGTGACCACCCATCTCGCGGATGTGAGACGTGGCCATAGGTGTATTTTACCGCGATTCTACTGGGGGCTATTGACATTTTCTTTTTAGATGGCAGTTGCTCTTAGTGGTACCCTACGGTGGTTGTTTAACTTTTTTTTTAAATTATATATATATATATATATATACACTTTTAAACATCTTTCTTGAAAACATTTAAAAAAAGTAAATAATTTATTTTCAGAACTGTTTTTTGTGGCAATAATTGAATCCATAGTTAAGATTTCCCACAGTATACAAAAACTATAAGTTTTACTGACCTACTCTTATATAGTTTCCCCGAATAATAATAATTTACTTTTTCATTAGAAGCAATAGAACGTGTTAATAGAGTGAAGAAATGTATTACATCAGAAACTGATTTGGATATACGTAGGAATTAAATCAGAGAGTTATTTTTTAGAAGAAGGAAGAGTTATCATATATGGTATTCTAAGTTATTATGCTGCAATTTTCATTATCGAGTGAAAGATGAGTACAATCTTCGCGATTATGATCTACCATATCGACGTTTTCCCTCTATTGAACCTATCAAAAGACTTTTTAACGTCTATTGTGACAATTAAAATTTCAAACTGAAATTAAAACCCACGCATTTTTACGAGAAATTCAAAATAACCTGAGAAACATTCGAAGTCAGATTTATATTCACACAAGGATTAGCTGGTAAAATACAGTAAAAATGAATACGATCCAAGGAAGCAGTGTTGGCTTGATGCGTTCATCGAATAAGTCCCGCGATTTGTCTCAATTATGAATGGAGGCCTGTTTCATCCAAGATGCAGAGATAGGTGGCTTCGCATTTGTCTCATGTTATTTAGAATACCTCCTAAACATTCACTGGCTTTAATTTAAGAAAGAATTCATTATTTGTCCGAATTAAGCAGACGTGTGAAATATTTGTTTCAACCCATTCCGATGCGATCAAACAACCTAAAGTTTAACTAAGGAGTAAGAGAATAAAACGTGGTAAATCCACTTGAGTTAATTTCGCAATATTTAATGATATACTGTAGCTTGAAATCAATTAATAAAAATGCAATTTCAAGTAGGCTATTGTTCTCATTCAGGCTGTCAAATAAATGAAATGCTAAAAAAACTTTTGAAATGTAATATTGTATTGAAGTTATTAACTAAATGAAAATAGATTTCTTCACTTTTGATTCAGTAAAGGCACATTTCACTGATTATTATTCAAGCTTTAATCATACAAATTTACAATTTCTTGTTTACGTATAAAGTCAGAAGATAATTTTTGTGCATGAATACTATACTTACAATTTAAAAATTGAATTTTTTAAAGTTTTGTTGAATTACATATATCATAAGAGAAATATTAAAAAGTATTTATGAATTTCATAATTTTTAAAAATTTCCCTATCAAAAATTCGATTTCCGATTCCTTCATAGCTGGATCAAATCAATCAAATTCGCGCTTGCGCGTACTCTCGACACTATGTAAGAAAGTAGGTACCTTGTTAGTAAGAAATTAAAAAACAGCTCAAAATTCAAAACATTTTGAATTAGTTTTAGTTAAAACCTGGACTCTATCTACTATGGCATTCATTTCATTGCATAAATAGAAAGTTTATGCAACACACACATTATGCAGGTATTGAAAGTCGAATTTTCGATAGGGATGTTATGAAAAATAGTGTGCGTGACATAGGGAGAAGCAACGACTTAAGGGCGTGTGATATCTGCCCTCGTTTTGCTCGGGCAGTTAATTTCACACTTGTTAAAATTTTTGCCTTTCTCTGTAATCGGAAATTAAATTTTCTTGTTTAAATTTATCTTATTTCACGGTTGGACGATGAAATCAAGAAAACCCTTTTTTTCGCTAACTGTAGTTTGATAATAATTTAACTGATGAAATTTCAAGCATAATGTAAAATTTGTCAAGCGTACACTCCTAAAAATTTGTTGTCTTCAGTAAACCGAATTTTCGACATTTTAACTCGGGCGTCATTATTTAATTAATCAAAACTTCTGCTAAATTTGATCAATTTAATTTTTATATGACTGACTGAAACTTTTTTAAATGAGTTTTACGATAAAAATAATTATCTTGGAATGAAAAAAATATTTCAAGCTGATTTTTCCATTTAATACATATTTTTGAGTGTTTCTCTACATGCGATCCCATACATTTATTCAAAGATATTTGTTAAAAAGCTTGATTTTCCCAATGAAAATTACCTAGGGTAGAAACAACAGATCAGATTGCTATTGAACAGTGGATTGCTATTAAGAAGGTTCTTGTACCCCGCTGCCGCCCCGCGTACTGCTATAGTGCAACTGAGCACCTCGTAGGTCGTATTTTATCCATTAATAATATTATATATATAACATCGACCAATGTGCCAAGTTGCATACAAATCAGACGATATCTTGAATTATGTAAAGCTATCGAAGTTTTTAGTTCCAGAAGTCATGGGTTCTTCATTTATTTTATGTCTTTATTATAAAGAAATGGAAAGTCTTTAGTTCTGTCTTAGACGCTAGATGGAAAACCATTCCTACAAATATAAATGACTTTCCTGAAATCTCGTTGAAACTTCAATATTCTTTAGTCATAAGGAGAATAACGATACTACTACTAAAGAACTTGAAAGTAGATTCGCATCTGCAAAAACGATGCCTGAAACACAAACCCTCTCTTGACTTGACTTTAGAACTGAGAAACTATTCCTCCTCTTCGTAGTTTGACGTTTTTCTAAAGAAAAATGAGCCACGAAGTAGGAAAAGAGTGCATGTGTAGTCGAAGTGCAATAAGCACTCTACGCATTCATCGATGTGAGAGACAAGGCGACTCATACCAAAAAGCACCCAGAATTAATATAATTTGAAAATTATATTCAGCTTTAAATCATTACTAAAAAATTAAGGAAAAACAGTTTTAAAAAATAAAAATATATATGCAAAAGGTTGTTAAAAAATATGTTAAAAACATTTTCAATAACTACAGTCTTATTATAGTAATATTAATAATAGACACAATGAGACCTACCTGCTTATAGTTACACTATAGCAGTTTGTAGCGCGGAAGCCCGACGCAAGAACCCTCTTATAAGCCTGATAGCAATCTTATCCCTACTTTCTACCCTACGTGATTTTTAATGGAAAAAATCAAGCTTTCTTCAAAATATTTTGAAGAAAATGTAAGGTGTCGAATTTGGATTAAAACTAAAAAATTTCGAAATTTCGAGCCCCTGTATATTGACATTCCGTCTTTCTAGAGATGCCTCCTTTGGGTAATTGAAAGAGGTCCACTAAGACTACAACACAGAGAAATCGATTCATCAAGTTTTTTTCGCTTATTCCTCAACTACCCGTCTAAAATCCGAGAAACTGACCAAAAGAGTTCTAACGAAAGCTGCGAATGTTCATAACACTACCAGTAGAGTTCTACGGCATTTTAGGATGTGCAGTAAAAGTTGCGTAGAGTTCTCCGTTACTTATAGCTGTGCATTAGAGTTCTACAACGCTTAATATAAAGTTAATAAAATAGTCGATATTTATAAATAAAGCTTTTTTAATATTTTGAAACTTTTTCTCGAAAACTAATTAAGATTTTTGAGCTCGAAACCTACATAAGGAGTCGGAAATTTTACAAGCAAGTGCATCAATATCTTACGGAACTTATTCGGTCAAGATTTTCAATATGTTAGCTCTATGTTAGCAGGATTCTACTGCGCATCTTTAATTGCCGTAGAAGTCTCTTTTTGAGAAAAAACTTAATATGTACTATCAATCCCAAAAAAAATTTGCCCAATGACTTCTCTCCTCAAATATAATTTAATTACAATTTTGTTAAATTAACGCTTCATATCGAGTTTATCCAAGCTTTCTCGGATTATAGACGGGCAGTTAAACTTCGGGTTGTCGCAAAATAGGGTAAAGGACCTTTTTGTGGAAAAACTTAATAAATATTTTGATACAAATCACATAGAGGGATGAATCCTCTCCAGATTGTAGATAAATACCTACATACTATGAGAAAAATATAAAGTGTAAAAAATGTTAACCTTGAAAATCGATATCAATTTTTATAGTTTCTGGATAGAATTTAAATGATCGATTACCATGTGCGCTTAGATATCACTGTGAAACATTTTCGACTCTTTTTATTTACGCTGTAGTGGCACGTCGTTTCGACACGGGTTTTTCGCAGAATACGAATCTGATGTCGAAAATGTTCCATCATGTCATTTTTTTGAAAAACGGGTTCAAAATTTGAAAAAAAAAAACGTTTTTGGCCATATCGAAATGCCGAGCCACTGCAGTGTAAGATCCTTATTGTATAGTTTATTATATTGCATGTGCTACACATGTTTTTTAAGAACCTACTATATACAATCAATCTGAAATTCATCTAACCCTTATAATGATTTATAAAATCGAGAAAAATAAATCCAATGTTAATGGGTGCGAATTTTGAATGAGAAATATGAGCTTCTTTTATTTAACAATTGTATAGGTTGAAATTGTTTATTTAACTAATTTTATAGGTATTTTCGTGTTTTAGCTCCATTTTTTTCAGAAGCTGCAATTTTAGTCCGATCTTAGTGCTCAGCATCTGATTTTAATCCTTGAAAGATTGTTTACAATCTTCTTTAGTTGATTCCTTAAACAACTATTTTAAAATTATGCAATTATTACTTTTTTAAACAAATTTTTTCCTTAAGAATTTAAATTGTAATAAAGCTCAATAGAACAGAATAGTTAACAATCTTTCAAGGAATACAATCAGCCGTTGATGATTAGGATTCGATCAAAATTGCAGCTCTTATCTGAAATTGAAGCTGAAATAGAAAAATCCACATAACTTTTGTTGAATGAAGGATTTCAAACTGAACTTTTTTTCTAAACCACGGTTCAAACGGGTTAAAACGGGTCTCAATTTTGAAGTGGACTGTATGTAGCAAACATCCTTAAAAGACTTTTTCATGCTGGTTCCAAATGCGGCCTGTAAATTCACGTAGGACTTCATGGTTCTGGGGAAAAGGCAAATTCAAATTGCTACTTTAAACGTTTAAGGCGTGAATTATTTCCACTGCGAGGAACTATTCACTTCGAAAATCTTGCTAAAGTCACTGAGAAATAAAATAATCAAAGACTTAAAATTACGAAAATCAGATTAAGATTTGCAAAGTTTCGGAGATTCCATGATTTAACGACTCAAAAACAGTTGAAAAAAGTTAAAAACTTTCAGACACGAATCCAGAGAAGTGACCTAAGGGGAAAGGGGGTGGGGTGTCGGAAAATTGTATATACACAGAGAACTATGATTAATTAAATTGACCAAGTTTATAAACTGCATCAATTAGATTTGTTACAAATTATATGTCATAATGAAATTGCCTATTGTTTATAATTTTTCTCTATTTCCCAGTGAAAAAGAAAAAAGTGATGGTAAGTTAGAAGATCCTGGGGGGTGGATGGGTAACCGTTGTCGCCATCCTATAGAATTGCCCCTGGATTCCAATAATCAAATTTATTTATCTAGTTTACCCACGATATACGAATTTATAATATTTTTTCAATTAAATCAGATACTTTTTTACAAATTTTATTTGCTATTTTGAATTTTTGACTTCGGATTAGGAATGAGCGAACCAAAAAACCACCGAATAGTGATTTTAAGTCAGACTGGTTACATTTTTCAAGTTTGGTGTGCCGTATTGGATTCGGCATTTTGAATTTTTTACTTTTGATTCGAAATCAGCTATTCAAAAAGAAAACCCTAAAATAACATGAATGATGAAATTTGAATGGATGTGCATAATTCAGGCCCTAAAGAGCTAAAGAAGCATTACAATCGCTTTTATCTCAGAACCATTAGGTTCAACCATAATTTGTCGGACTGATTTAGAATCAGCATGAAAAAATGTAATATATTATATAATATTATATAAATATTTTCTGACTGAGCTTAAACTTGGTGGGTACATTTCTCTCGTGTAACGTTACGAAATTATAAACATGTAACGCAACATTTTTAATGTTCGCAAATAAGAATCACGTTAATCTTGAATTACAATAGGATTAATCCTTATAGGTGACTCCTATCAAATGATATTGAACCCTGACACAAAAAATGTGGCTTTGCTCACAGTGTGCCTGGTCAGGTTATCGGGATAACCCAATAACCGGGCAACCCAAATCTTATAGAGGCTATTTTGCACATGAATAGAATTCAGAGTATAACTAATAACCTGTTACATGTATTCTTGTCATTTATATATATATAGAATAGGCAGCTAAGAACAACAAAGTTCCTTTTGGAGTTATCGGCTACAGGATACCATAAAATAAACAGCAATGCGAGGGGAAAAGAAGAACGTTATAAATATCTCATTTGAAAATTGCGACATTTTAAATTACAATAAAATGGTACTTGAAAGGGAAGACCGAGAATTGATTTTTTTAGATCATTTTTCGAGAAAAAAAACTTTAAACATTTTTTTATAAAATCCTTTTTTGATTGTCATTTATTTTTATTTATTAAAATGTTTATTTATTCAATTCTCTAGTGAAATTATATAAAATTATATATGTATACAAAAATTGTTAACATTTTTTTAAAATGAAAAACTAGCTTTTTCGAATTCTTTGTGATAAGCATTCGAAAAAGTGAGTTTTCCATCAAAAACAAGAGTTCACAATTTTTACATTTACATAACTGTATAAAATTGTAACGGAAAATTGAATAAAGAAACATTTCAACAAATCAAAATAAATGAAAAACAAAAAGATTTGAAATAAATGTTCAAAGTTATTTATTTTAAACTGGCCAAAACGACCATCGGTCCACATCCCATATCTATGAGGTTGATGGCTGAAGCAGACTGCGAGGCGGCAAAGGCTTAGAATTCAGACGCTATTCGGTCAAAAGTTCTTCATACCAATCCACCTTCTCTTTAATTGTGATATTGATATCGGCTCAAGCCGAGAACTGAATAACGAACTTAGTTGTCTATTATGTATAGACCCAATTAACAACAAAACTTGTGATAGGCTATCAGTCAAACAGTTTTGAAAATTACGCCAATATGAGACGAATTAATTGAAAATCATAATTTTTTGCCTTGATGCTATTTTTTGCTGGTCTGCTGTTTTGTGTAATAATACTCTTAAAGTATTATTACGTATTATATGTCTTTTAAGTATGTGAAAAATTTCTGTCACCCTAGTCAATAACACTAAGATCGAAATCATGAAAATTATTATGTTTCAAATTTCAACATCTGCTAAATTAGCTAACTTCTCGAAAGAGTATTGTACGCGCATCCATGAAATTTTCACATAATCTTAAAAAGCCAACGAAAGGAAGGTTTAGCTACATCATAATTGGAAAAATTTGCAAAGGCACATTTTTCAAATTTAGCCATGCAATAAAATTGGCTACACAAAAATGGATAAACCCAACATATTAAAACATATAACTTCAAAGCTTTTTAACCAGTTGAGTTGATCTAAAATCAATAAAAAGCAAGAGTCTTTCTGCGAAAACATTTTGTTTCTTCAGTCGTTAAAGTTTTAGACCATTTGCTACCTAACAAAGCCTTACGTATTTTGAACGAAAAATCTATATCTCTTGATGATGCAGAAATCTCCATGTGATATTAATCGACATGGATTAAAAGACTTTGAGGATTTTTACTTTCTAAGCAAGTCTTTTTGTCGAGGTGCCTGCAATCGTCACATTATGCAGTGTTGAGGACATTCTGAAGAATTCTGAGGAATGGAGATTTATCAAATGTTATTCCTGGAGCATATGTACGAAGCTAATGGGAAACATGCCTCTTCTTTCTGGTGCTCGTTCCAGAGCACCCTCCATCCAATTATCATCGTCAGTTTGCTCGTTTGTGACTATGATCACTTCGCCCTCGCGAAAAGATAGTTCGTCCTCGTTATCCGCTTCGCAGTCATATAAGGCTCGACAACGTCTTAAGCCAGCCAAGGCTAACACCGACGACGGCTGAAATTGAAGAAAGCAAGATAAAATGGTCATTCTTTCATTGAATTTTTCAAGTGTTGATTGCTAATAGTAAAGCAAATCTACGCTTGTAAACATTTATCAGGGAAGTTAGAGCTGAATTTTTTTTCATACGAATAATTATTCGACATTTTTATAGTGTATGAAAGTTATAGGACTTGTGAAAATTTGAAAATCAGAGGATTTTCAAAATTTATAGTACTCTGATGCGCAAAAATGTAGAACTATTTGAAATTCGACTCGTTTCTGATCATGAAACTTTAAATTTGAAATATTAAATACACCTCATGAAATTCCAAACGTTTCGAAAAAACGTCTCGGAAATAAGCAAATAAGAACAACTTTGTGGATCCCAATGTTCAGAATCTTCCAAAGTTCGAGGAGTTCCAAACTCAGAGTCATATAAAATCGGAAAATTGAAAACCTTCCAAAGTAAAAATAGGACAAAAAATAGATGCTCTACTCATATTTATGATGGAATTTGGGTAATGAAAGATAGAGATCACTTCGTTTTTAAAGCATTATTTCGCTCATATTTATTTAAAACTTTTGAAAGCTTAAATATAAAGTCAAAGGTAATAAAAATTAATTTAAGGTTAACAAAAAGTACTTTCCGATAAGAATGCTCAAACAGAAATTTCAGCTTTCACTCAAATTTCATAACTTTTCAATGCACTAAAATGAAATAGCTATTCTAGAATTTAATAAATATATTACGTCAAGCGGTATATAATATATATTTTGAACAATCATAATTCCTTTAGTTCATTTAGAAAATTAATTTTTGGAATGGAGTAAAAGGAATTAGATTTTTTTTAAAATATATACCTTTTCAATTTAATTTGATTTATTAATATATATATATAATGTGCCGTAGATGAGATTTTCTGAAAACCCGCTCTGTGAATGTACCTTCAAGCCGTTGTGACAGCCCTGCTTCGTTCAATCCTATCCGTTTAGGGTAGCTGGCTTGCTTCTGGAGTTACTATTGTTATCGAAAGGGTACTTTTTTCTACCTTTTGTCCCGCTGTGCCGCACTCGTGCCAACACTGATGAAAGTCAGAAATATTCAAAATGATATTTCTTGCTCAACAATGATTTTATCATAAAGTTAATTATTGCACTGCACTCACATCACAAAACTTTACACTTGGAGCAATTAAAATGCTTCCTATCTTCACTCGTTCTCAAGATAAAGAATTTTCAAATAAATCTCCTTAAAAAGTAAATTATTAAATATTTCATAATTTTGAAGAATGCATTGCATTAGAGAATGTTGAAAAAATATCTGTGAATTTGTTCAGAGTTTTCCTAACGTCAACCGCTTTCTGGGAATAGATTAAAGTCGACACTTGAAAAGGGAGACCCAAAACCCCTGTTGTTGGGAATGTTTTGCCCTCCAGCTATTGGCAAACCTTTTTTTAGGATAAACGTGATCATATCGCATAATTCGGAAGACTTTAAGCTTTCAGATGCTTTTTATTAAACAATTCAGACATTTTTTTTAGCGAGTTACAATCAAAAGATGTGAGGGGCCTCGACTTTTGGCCCCGACTTTAGCACGGTCATCTTTCATAGTGTGAATGGTAGAATGAACTGAATTCTTTTAACCTAAGCGCAGCATGATTTCTCGGACAATTTCTGAACTCTGCTAATGACTTCCTTGCACGCAGATCTCATTCGAAAAAGTACACCTGCTATAGTCCTTTGGCTTGTTAATGCTAATGTGTTGTTTTCAGGTGCTTGGTCCCGGTAAAGTGGTGCTTGATCCGCAGTCTCTGCATAGCCGTCTTCAAGACGCATAGCTTCGCAGAATCGAATACAGCGGTCCAAGATACGAGCGTCTCAATGCACACAAGATGCCGTGCGGAGGATCCATCCAGTCGATCCCAATGCGCACGCACTCTGCAAACGTAGACCGTTATGTCGTATGATTGATTTCACGTTGAAGAAATGTTTATATTTTAATTTATAAAAATTATATAATTATAATTATATACAATAAATAATAAATACACAAAACCCACAGAATTAATATAATGTATTTTTGCTGAGATTATTTTTTATTTCTATACATGATACATTTTTAAGCATATTTTTATAATTTTACAATTTAATAATCAGAAGATTGTCGGTGTTTGAATAATAGTTGATTATTTCTGAGCATATGAATGATGTAAGTCTATGCTTAATGTAAGACCTGCAGGACTGTTTGATTTGTCATAATGAGCATTGCGGTTTTTATTCCGTACGATTTATCTCATGTTGAAGAAACGTTTATATTTTAATTTATAGAAATAAAAAAAGAACTTTATCATTCGCACGCGCTCTGCAGCCGAAGACCGCGCAGGACCGCGCGCTAGTTTCAAATTTGTCTCACATCATCATCCCTTTCCACTTTAAATGGTATTGTGGAGGTGAGGATAAATGAGAGTAAATGCTACAAATACGGCATGCATTTTAGAATTTAGACCATTTGCTAATGAACCGGCAAGCAGGTATACAGTTTCCAGCCTTTAAGTGTTTTTTTTAATACTGTGCTACGGAAGTGTGTGAAATATGTGGAAAAAGTTTCAGCAGACGATCCAATTTACATAAACATCGAAAAAGTGTACACAAAATTCAAAATGTAGTAAAATAAACTCAACACTCATTCCATAATTGTAAACACGGTTTTCAACACACATCCGCGTTGAATAGTCATAACAGAGATTTCCACGGAAAATAGGAAGCTCAGTGTGACGTGCAAGTATTTTTTCCACTTATTTTCAAAATTATTTTCAAAATTTTTAATTGAATATACATTTATAATATATTATGCATTGTTCCTTTATAGATGCAATGCAATATTTTCAAATTAGAAATTGCTATATAATCACATACGAATGGTGCACGATGTGCCTATTGCTGAAAATTCTCCACCTCTAAAAAAAAGAAGAAAAAATAGATAGTACGGATACTGCCAGTTTGGAATGACCCTTGTGTGCAGAACTCTTCAGAAATTTCATCATCCTTTATCAACATCTGAATGAAGTTCCTTTTTCAATTTCGCTAGAGTTTTAATTTCAGAATATATTCAAACTAATAAAATCATTTAAAGTTCAGAGAAGAATAAAAAACAGTGGTGGCTTCCTCATTTATAGAGCAATAGAACGTTCAAATTTTCAGCTCATTTTTCTACAAATATACCGTTTATTTTCTTATAAATATTTCTTGGATTATTATAAAAATATCTGTTTATTCTAAGAATATTCCATAATTATTTGAGGGCGCCAGACAGGGTGAGTGCTTGGGAAATTCTCCGCGTCCCGACCTACGGTCAGTCTATCACTATACATTCATGCGTATATTCAAATTTACTTTTTTATATCAAGGGGGAATTCAAGTCAAAAAGACGGCAAATTATAATTTGAAGAGAAAAATAATTTTTATTACAAAATAGAAATTTCGGATGACTTTCTATTTTTTAAGTTTTATTGTTTATTTGTTTTGAAGTTATATAAATATAATTTTCCTAAGTTCCTCGAGAAAGTTCAAAAAGATTCTAAACAATTTTTTTTTCTTATTTCACATCATTTTAGGAATAATTTGAGTAAGTTTAAAAGATATTTGGAACTTATTCACGCTTGGAAAAAATTGAATAATATATTATAAATTTTCGGAAATCCTTCAAAGTTCACAAATATTTTTATATTCTTCTGGATTCGTTTTTAACAATTGAGGAAATCTTCTGTGACGATTCAAAATCATTTTGAATATTATTCTAGAATAATTTTTTTTCTAAAAGAATCACTTTAAGCTCTACTGCTATACAAAATTTTTGAATAACTTCAACATTTTATTCCGAAAATGTCAAAAATCTACTTTTTGTTCTAAGTTTTTGAAAAATATTTTCAAATTTTAAATTATGTTTCATGTTTGAAAAAAAAGCTTTTCAAGCTTAATAATATTTTTTATGTTTTCAAAACTTCTAAATATCTCATAAACTTATTCGGTTTTTTTTTCTAAAATTTTGCTTTAAAATCTTCTATATTTTTTCCGAAATTTCAGGAAATTATTCGAAAGTTCTAAAATATTTTCTTAATATTAATAAGATTTCATAATGAACAATAAATTTAAATTTTCTATGGCATCTTAAGGAAAAAATTTCATTCTCGTAAAACCTAATAAAAGCCATAAAAAAATCTATTTTTAAACAAAAATGTAATAAAATTTTCATTGAGGAGAATAAATTTTTAATGAAAAAAAAACGAATTTTCTAAAAACATGTTTGTTTTGTACCGAATTGTTGAATTTTATACCAAATTGTTAAATTTTTAAGCCAAAAATAAGAATTTTCTATAAAACAGTAGAATTTTCAGCTAAAAAATATCAATTTTCAACGAAAAAAGACGAATTCTGAAAAAATTACATAAAATTTCAAATAAATAGTTTGAACAATGGATTCGATTTAAGTCCAAATTTTATTTGATTAATTTTCAGTTTCTATTTTTTCGTTTCTACCAAATTTTAAAATTTTTATTGAAGTGAGTAAGTTTTCTATTAAAAAAGCGAGTTTTTTGCAAAACAATTTAACTTTGTACTGAAGTGTACTAATAATAATAATAATAATAATAATAATAATAATAATATATATATATATATATACTACTGGAAAGCTTTCGATTCAACCTCTCATAGACTTATCATCTGTCTGTTGGAAAGCTTGAAGGTACATCCACACATAGTGAGATGCATAGAGAGATTGATGCCTCTTTGGAAAACTAGATTTGCCATCTCATCTAGGAATCATCGTCTGACGACGAATAACGCCACCTTCCAGAGGGGCGTCTTTCAAGGGGATAGTATGAGCCCTTTATTTTTTTGCATCACACTTCTACCTCTATCTCTCGCACTACGAAATTCTCCTGGATACCTCTGTGGCGACACTAATCAGCGTGAGCATAAGGTCACTCATGTATTTTATATGGATGACCTGAAAACCTATGCCGCTGGTAAAAGGAAACTTCAAACTGCTATAAATATCGTCAAGAACTACACAGCAGAGATTGGGATGGACTTTGGTTTGGACAAGTGTGCCAAAATTCATTTCAAGAAAGGAAAGATTACTGGCGTTCCCAAGGACCCTGAGCTTGTGGATATAAGTGTTATTAGACATCTTAACACTGGAGAGACCTATACATACCTGGGCGTGCCCCAAAGCCGCATTCAGGACGTAACGTCAGTGAAGGAGTCTCTCCGAAACAGATACAAGCATCTTCTTCGACAGATTTGGTCTTCCAATCTGTCGGCGTTGAACAAGGTATCTGGGACGAACATGCTTGCCGTACCGGTTCTACTCTACTCGCTTGGGGTGGTTCAATGGACGAAGAACGAGCTTAAGGCCATTGATGTCACCACGCGTAAGATCATGCATATGCATAAAAGCTTGCATATCAATTCGTCAGTTCCGCGATTATACATTTCACGCCGTCAAGGCGGACGTGGACTTCTGAATCTCTAGTGTCTTCATAACCGAATTGTTTTAAGTACAGCTTACATCGTTGCGAATGGCAGAGATCCTCTCCTAAAGATGGTCAGAAACCACGAGATGATTGGCGAAGGAGCGCTCCTTTACAAAGCCGCGGAGCAAGCTGCCGAGACCCTTGGCCTGAATTTTAACATCAGAAGTGAGCAAAGTGCATTACTCCATCTAGAAGCTTCACGTCTAAAAGCCGAAGTAAAGAAATCAGAGGTTGGAAAATTTCACCAAGAGCTACTCGACAAGCAAATGCACGGAAACTTTCACAGAAATGTAGAAAAACAGTCCTTGTCGAAGGAGCAAACTTTTGCTTTCCTCAAATCATCAGGGCTCAATTCAGGTACAGAGGGCTTTATTTTCGCATGCCAGGACGGTGTAATCTCCACCTTAGCATACCGTGCCCGCATTTTATGTCAAGAAGTTCCCAGTGATAGGTGCAGAGCGTGTCATGCACACGCTGAGTACCGAGAACACATACTATCGGGGTGTCCGACCCACGCAGGAACAACGTATATCTATAGACATAATGCGGCCCTAAAAGTACTTTATTACCACCTTTGTCGCTCTTACGGTGTTGGTCGCGACCCTGCCCTGCTGAACGCTCCAAGGGATATAGAGTCAATTGTCCGAAACGAGAAGTGCCAGATTTTCAGGAACTACGATTTTCGGGCAGCAGTCTCCGTTGCGCACTCGAGGCCTGACATTGTTCTCCAAGACTTCGCGAAACGAACTATATTCGTGATCGAATTCTCGGCTCCGTCCGAATACAACATCACGGCAAAGGAGAAAGAAAAAGAGGAGAGAGACCTTAAAAGAGACGTTAAAAGAGAGCTACAACGACTGTACCCAAAATATTCGGTACGAGTAATTATCCTTGTAATAGGTGCTCTCGGAGGTGCTCAATTATCACTGGTTCATAACCTTAAAGCCATACCCGCGTGCCAAAAATATGCCAAGGCACTTGCGAGATGGATGCAGAAAGCTGTCATCCTTGGGTCGCTTCGTGTCCTCAAGACACACGAGGGTTTCGCCGGCCTGTCGTTGTAATTTCGTCGTGCCCTGTGACCACCCACCTCACGGATGTGAGACGTGACCATAGGTGTATTTTACCGCGGTTCTACTGGGGGGCTATTGACATTTTTTTTTTTAGATGGTAGTTGCATGCATATATTCAAATGTACTTTTTTATATCATGGCGGAATTCTGGATCTACCGAACCATACAAAAATATTTTTTTTCGAATTTAACTAAAAACTTAATTTTACAGAATTTAACTCTTAGAAGAGAGGTATGGAAAAAAACAGGTTGCTCACTACGTTAAGCGGAGCAGTACCAACAACAAATTGTACTTTCGCTGCAACAGATCGGGGGAGGCCAGAGTATTGGATGATTCTATGCGAGTTAGAGCTGCATGGGAGACATCAGCGAAGATAAATAAATGTTGTCCAGCTCGAATTACTGTCACTAATTCTGGTAATGAAACCAATGTAGAGTTTCAAAAGAAAAACATGTCGGGCACAAGCAATCAGTAGCTGATCTTCCACTTAAAAAAGAAGAGAGAAAAATATTAGGCGAGCATATCAAAACTGGGTACAATTTGATAGAATTCTTAGCGACATTCGAAGAAGCGTTCCAGAGAAACATTGGGGAATTTTCAGTAGACTTCATGCTATAGAAAGAAAAAAGATTGACATAATATAGAGATTTTAATCTTTCAACGTCCGAGTGTATGGAAAATGATGCAAAGAGCACAGATCTCTGGGTCAAAGCACAGCAGCTTTGGAAGATTAAGATAAGTGTGTCCTATATTATAAGCTACAAGACGAGGAAGATCCTGAACGAATTCTGGAATTCAGATTTCGTATTAGTTATCATGACTAAATACCAAAAAGAGGTCTTACTTGAATTTGCGAATGATAAAGTTTTTCTCGACAGTACACACTGAACAAACCAGTATAATTTTTACCTTACAACTATGTTAACAATTGAGCAGTTCAAAGCAGGATGTCCGATAGCCTTCTGCCTTAGTACTAGGGTTGACAGTAACACCATGATGCAGTTTTTTAAGGCAATAAAAAATGTAGTTGGAGTTTTGGAACCAGATGTGTTCATGACGGATGATGCTCCAGCATATTACAATACTTGGATATCCGTCATGAATATTCCAAAACACCATTTACCTTGCACTTGGCATGTTGACAAAAATTAGACTGAAAACATTTATTTAAAAGTTAAAAATAAAAATAGAATGGAAGAAATTTATCAGAAGTGTAGGACACTCGTAGACGAAACTGATGAAAAAAATTCCTTCACGCTTTACATGGTTTTCTTGAAATGTGCGATGCAGATCCTGAAACTGAAGATTTTGGAAGGTATTTTAGTCAGTAGTATGTTGGAAATCTCGAACTGTGGACCTACTGCTGTCGCCTCGGCTTAGGGCTAAAAACCAACATGTTTCTAGAAGCTCTTCACAAGAAGATGAAATATTATTATTTTAATGGTAGTCAGAACAAGAGGGTCGACAAATGTATAGACATGCTGCTACGTTTGAGTTAAAATATTATGTTCGGAAGAATCATACGAATAATGAAAAATAAGCCAACGGAGGGAATGCAAATAATAATGAAAAGTCATAGGCGCAGCTTAAATGATATTTCAGAATCTATGGTAATGAAAGTGTCAGAGAGTGTTTGGTGCATTAAGTCCAGTACAGAAGGACGAGGTCCTTATGGGGACGGCGACTGACACTTGCGGCCGCTAGGGTCGCTAGTGCGTCTGGTGATACACAAGACGACGGTTCCAACGGTGGTAACGTCTGCTATTCGAATTATATCAGTCCTTCATAACGCAGCTTTGAGGTGATTGCTTCAAGCACTATTTTCGAAATGCCAGGTCTGCATGTGGCATTTGGGTGTAAAAAGAAAGAAGCAAATCGCTTTCCAAATTCACACGTGTGAGTGCATTGACTATCTGATCCGTGGACATTTTTGTAAACACGTGCATGCCTGTATGCAACTTTCTGTTACGTTACTGAAATAAACAAATTAATAAAACTAAAAAATTTGGTGGATTCTTTGTACGACGTCGCATCGCATAAATCGGAGGAGGACCAAGCCTTAATTTGTAAAAAAGTAGAGCGCATAATTACTCAAGTGTCGGTGAAGAAGGTCCCATAATTATTTCCAGCAAAGACAGAAAACAACACTGACTCCCCACTACCGAATTCGCCACACGATAACAAAATTCAACCGCAACGCTTATTCCGTTCAATCCGAAAAATAAGACAAAAAAATCAAGCAAAGACACTAAAATCAAAGTCAACTGATGTACAGAAAGCCGCTCTTCGAGAATGTATGACTAATAACAAATTACACAGTCCTTTAGTTCCTCCATTAAGCATAGCTTAAGATCATTCATACGCTGATATATAATTAATTATTATTCAAACAGCGACGATCTTCTGATTATTAAACTGTAAAATTATAATAATATGTATAAAAAAGTATCATGTATAGAAAAGAAAAATAATCTCAGCAAAAAGAAATTATATTAATTCTGTGCGTTTCATTTATTTATTATTAATTATTGTATATAATTAAAATTATATAGATACTTTTTACTTTTATAAATTAAAATATAATCATTTCTTCAATATGAGATCAATCATACGACATAACGGCGGTCAGGTATTTAGTCCGGGAGCTGGCTATACTTCCCGTAGCCACTTTCACCTCCCCTCGATAACTTTGTTGATATCTATGTTTTTTGATGCGGAGAATCGATTTTTCGTAGGTGTCACTTCCAAAACCCGTCAGTTTTTTTGTTATTAACAATTTAATTGTTTAATTGCTCATAACTTTTTATATATAACACATAGCGAAATTCTGATTGGACAAATTGATTCCAATTTTCAATACGAACATTTTTCACTTTTAATTTTTGAAAAATATTGATTAGAACCAAAGTTGCATGCAAATTAGTGCAAAAATACTGCAAATATGCGCTCTTTCCTCATTCGATCGATCATATCTCGGCTTCTAATAATGCAATTTGAACTTTTGACTACTCATTTTTAAGAAAATACTTAGCCCTTCGAAACGAGTTCACCCACGTTTCATTCAAGTGATTTGGAGCAGGTTTACAGCCCTTGAAAGTTAAATTTTTGATCGAAAAATGGCCATTTCAATTGCTTATAAGATTTTTTAGCAATGAACACCACAAGATATCGCAAAATCCGTTAAAGCATGTTATTCTACATCGCAAAACAAAAATTTTGAGCCCCCCCTGGTGAATATAAGTTGAACGGTTGTTGAATTATAGCCGTTTTTCATGCGCGAGCGCGGCTGGCGCGGGTGGCTCGGCGCGCCAAGGCTCGCGCGTGAGTATGCAATCCACTCGATCAATGTTATACCTTTTTTAAGCATACGATAAGATGATTTAGTAATAAATTATTATTTTAGTGTTTGTTTATATACTTTTCC
>CAKNXH010059259.1:34411-47572 GCA_932178445.1 Andricus quercusramuli | reverse complement strand
TTTAACATTTTTATAAAGTCAAGAGAATCTCAAGGCTGTGGTTCAAGGTCGGTAAGGTAGAACCCTGACGTATCGACCGAGGATCAATGTATGACAGGAATCTGCATTACCGACTGATGGTAATATCGACTGTCGGTAACTTGCGACTGTGGCGCCATCTGTTGGTACATTGGAAATTTGCATTACCGACTGATGGTAATATCGACTGTCGGTAACTTGCGACGGTGGCGCCATCTGTTGGTACATTGGAAATCTGCATTACCGACCGAGGCCACTTACCGACTGTCGGTAACTTAGCATGGAACAGAACCTGCTCGGTCGGTAAGTGGTCCAGAACGTACATAGCCCTACTACTTTTTTCGATGAAAATTCAACTATATTTTTGAATATTTGTCTTTCTGATTTAAAAATTCATCTGCTTTAGTAGAAAATTGATCTTTCTTCGATGAAAATGCAACTGTTTTATTAAAAATTAAATAATTGTTTTAAAAAGGCATCCTTTTTGCATGAAAATTTAACTGCTATTATCGAAAAATCGTCTTTTTGGGTTGAAAATTCAAATACCTTCGTAGAAAATTCACTTCTTATTTAAACAGTTTTTTGTTTGAAAATTTTTTTTGAACCACTTTGTTAAAAAATAATTATTTCGTTGAAGATTCATATTTTTATTTGAAAATTCGTCTCTTTTTTGTTAAAGTTTGACTATTTAGTTGAGAACTGATTTATTATAATTGAAAATTTAACTGCGTGGGTAAAAGTTGAACTATTCTTTTGAATTTGTTTTTAATGAAGCTTTACCTCTTTGGTTAAAAATTTAACTATTTTGTTGAAAATTAATTTTTTTTCTGAAAATTCCTATTTTACTTGTTGAAAATTCAATGTTTGTACAGAAAATTCGTCTTTTGGTTTTCAGGATCAACAATTCAGGTGAACTTTTTTTTCTTTCATCACTGAGAAATCTTTTTATTTGTTGAACATTCGTCTTTTTGATTTTGAAATTAATTTTTTTTCAATTACATTTCATCCTTCTAGGTTGAACTATCAACTATTAAACTTTTTGTTACGAATTTTCTTTTAAGGTTGAAAATTGAACTATTTCTTTGAAAAGTCAATTGTTTTGTAGAGAATTGAATTATTTTGTAGAAAAATTAAGTATTTTCTTAAGAAGTCATCTCTTATCGTAGAAAAGTCACTTTTTTTGTTTAAAAGAAATAAATTTCAAAATTTTTGATTTGTATATGCATGTTAATGGGATTTGAATGTTAATGGTTAAAGAAAAAAAATTGGTCGAAGAAAAATCATAGAATTTTGAAAATGAAGTTTTCTCCCTGCACAGCACGCATTATCTTAAATACAACTAATTTCCACTAGTTTCAAGTCCCATATCTTATTATTTCTGGAAACCATAAATTACGTACAGCAATAGGGGGGTAGAAACATTTTGTTACGGTTCGTTACATGGGGGTGGAGAGGGGCGATTATCCGTTACGTAATTTACGTACGGCCCCTTTCCTAAAACGCATTTTCTCCTTTGCCTGCTTAGTCAAGCTTTGTTTATAAAATACCGGTGCGGACCGATATGAGTTCTCTGAAAGAATACATTGTGTGCATTTATATTACGCATCTACATTTAGAATTAGGCTAATTATATTTCCTGAAGAAGATAATTAAATTCTATCACTTATATCCAGAAAACAATAATTTTCCACGATTTTAAGATAATATAAGATCAAGTATTATTATTATATTTATGACTGCGAAAGTATATTTTGCAATGAAAAATGCATGTTGCATGTTGAGCTACTGCGCTTGCCCGGCGCAGCGGCTCTCATTGGTCGCTGTTGGCGCGCGATTTAAACCTGCCTGCGTTACATGTAGCATTACACTATGCAGTCGTGGTTTCATTCGAATCAGGCGCGACTACCCATATCGAGGTCTAAGATGTTTACACATCAAAATTAAAATTAAAAGTAACCCCCTTCTGACTCAATACAAATTCTAAAAACAAAAAAGGATCTCGTCCAATACAGAAAAAATTGAAACCTAAAATTCCCCTTCTACCAGTTCAATAAAAATGTTAGAAGTAAAAAATTTCCTTCTTCGAATTAAACAAAATCCATCTCTTACAACTCAATAAAAATGATAAAAACAAAAAAAGAGCCTCCAAAAGCTTTTAATTTTTAATTGTTGAAGTCTTCAAAACTGCAGTTAAAAATTCTTTGAATTAAAATGTACTAACGATTTTTTTAACTTAAGGCCATGTGGCGAGTGGGTCACGTGACTGGATTCCTACCTTACCGACACTTTTTTTATCTGTAAACTTATGTTCACACGAATAGCCACATCGAGTTGAAAATTTGGGATAATAAATTAGAAGCACTAAGAAATGCGGCTCTGGTCCTAAATTTTTATAATCATGGAAAAAGTTTTTTTTGTAAATAATTTTTTTTTGCTTTTTTCATAATTATTAAAATTTAGGACCAAAGCCGCATTTCTTAGTGCTTCTTATTTATTATCCCAAATTTTCAACTCGATGTGGCTATTCGTGTGAACATAAGTTTACAAATAAAAAAAGTGTCGGTAAGGTAGGAATCCGGTCACGTGACCCACTCGTCATATGGCCTTAAGGGCATGTGACACTCATCCGATTTCTACCTTACCGACAAATTTTTAAATTCTCTGATTATACCAATTCCATACGAAATGAGATATTGAGCTGAAAATTTTGGAAAAAAAAGAAATGGGACTAAATCAAAGATATTATATCTTTGAACTAATGAACGATACTAATACATTTTCATGGAAACAAAAAAAAAAAAGTTTTTTTTGTAGTTGTAAAAATTGAATAGTACATAGGCGTTCCTTAATCCCTTTTCTTTATTTTCCCAAACTTTCAGCTTGATATCTCATTTCGTTTAGAATTGGTATAATCCAAAAGAAAATATCGGTAAAGTAGGAACGGATAAGTCTCACATGCCCTTAAGGCCATGTGATACTTTGCAACGAAGTCAATCAGGTTCAGATAATCCAAGTTTTTTCCCACAAAAATGAATATTTCCGAAAAATTAATTCGGAGAAGTTATAAAATATATTAAGGGGGGGGGGGGGTATTGACTCTTGTTTGGTTAAATAATTAAAAAATTATAATTATCGACATTTTACGAACTTTATCCTTTTTGAGGTTAGTTTATGTTTATGTAATGTTATTTAAATTGTATTTTTATAATGAAACTTCTTACCGACCAAGTTTTAGACAGACTCGCTCAAAAACTCTAATGATAACTGCAGTTTTCAGAAGTTCGATTTCAGCAAAACGAAACTTTTTTTTATTTTCAAAGATAAAGGAGTCAATAACGGACCATTTTAATGTTCTCTATCGTTTTTCACAGTTTCAGGGCAAAATATTTATTTTTGTAGGCGTAAAGTTGGTTTATTTGAAAATCATAATTTTTCAAAGTATCGCATGGCCTTAAAATAACTGTAGGTAAGTGTCAAATAAAAAAATAGTTCGAAATTTGCCCACAAGATGGCTCCCAAATGCGCTTTCGTTACCTTCATTAACTGTTATTGTGTGCGTGTGTCACTCACCCACATCTTCCGTGTTTGACTTTTCCCCAGCGCGAGTTCACGAGAATGGGAGATTTTCCTCCGAAAATTCAATTTCCATAGATTATTTTCCCTAATTTTCAAGTGCAGTTTCAAGTAATATAATCGTTATATTTTTTACCTTTCGGAGTGAGTGTTTAACAAACTGCGAGGGACATGTTATTAACAAAAGATTCAGAGTCGACCGGCCAGACAGACGCAGATTTTGAGATGTTTCCAGAGCTTCAAGGTTTAGGTGAGTCTTTTCCGACTCCTTATTTCAATATTTATTAACAATGGAACTTGAGATTACAAAAGTAATACGCATTCCATTTTTACAAGTCACGGAAAAGTCCACTTGTCCCTCAAAAATGAGAGCGTGCATTTTTACGAAAAAACAAGAGGCAGGCGTGCCTGCGCTTTAATCATTTTTATCAGTTGATTGTATAGGTACAGTCATTGTCGAAAATAGGAAGATGTCAGAAAAACACGTGGCTTGTTCGTAAAATATGTTTCCACAATATCGCCAAATGGAAAATGCAAAAAAATTAAATTCTTTCATTTTTAGGTTAGGTGTCAAATCGAACTTTTTTGGCATCATTGTTTTTATTAAAAGTATAAAATTTCCAAATTGAAAGAAAGTTTTCCGGTTCGTTAGTTAAGCGATTTTTAAATATTTTTTAATAGATACAAATTAATTGGTTCTATATTATTGTGTTATATAAAATTAGAATTTTTTTTTGAAAATGTCATGATTCTTTTTGTTTTTTATAATTAAATTATGACATAAAATTAAAGTAAGTTTGATAATAAATGGGGATTTCCCGGCTTCGTGATATCTCTCTTCAGGGTATTTCTCCAAATTGATAATGAAGTAGAATTCCAGTTATTATATTATAACGGTTTCAAATTTTTTTAGTATTTAAGGTAAACCTGGAAAACTTCTTGAATTTTTCACGGGAATCTTGAATTAATTTTTTTTCTTTTAAAGCAGTTATTTTATTATTATTTTTGAAACTTATAAGGTATTCCCAAGAGCTTTTAATTTGAAATATTTCAGGGAATTTTGAAAGATTCCAAGGAACGATTTTACAGGACAAGGTTTGAAGATATTTTAAAAGATTTTAAAGGATAAACCCTGAACTAAACCGTCAACAGGATAAACAAAAAACCCATAAGATTTCAATGGTTTTAACGGATTTTAAAGCTCATTTTACATTTTACAGGAAATATTTCACAGTTTTTTTTTTCAAATTCCTTGGCATTTTGAAGATCTTTAAAAAAAATTTTAAAGATTTTATAGGATTTTAAATATCTTAGGTTAATTTAAAGAATTATAAAGAAATTTTAAATGAATTTCAGTACTTTAATGGGATTCCAAAAGATTTTAAATATTTGAGGATATTTTAAAAGATTCCCAGGAATTTTCAAGAGCTTTAAAAAGCTTCAAGGGATTTTAAAAGATACCGAAGTATTTGAAATATTTTAGGAAATTTAAAAAGATTCCCAGAACTTTTTTAAAATTTATTTTAATAGTTTGGAGGGATTTCAAAAACTTGGGTATATTTTAGGGTATTTTAAAAGATTCCAAAGCATTTTCAAGAGATTTAAACATTTTCAAGGGATTTCCAAGGATTTTAATAATTTGAAGGGATTTAAAAAAAATAGTTATAGGATATTTTAAAAGATTTCAAGGGAGTTTATAAGATTTCCGAGGATTTTAATGATTTTATGGGGTTTTAAGAGCTCTCAAGCTTTTTTAATAATGACCACAGTAGTCTATGCGACTCAAAACTTTTAATAGAAAAAAAAGCTTTTTTAATGAATTTTACAGGATTTCAGGAAATATAATCAAATTTGATAGATACTTACGGGAATTTTATAATATTTTAGTGGATTTTAAAGAATTTATTCACGAGAATTGAGGCATTTTGTAGGTTTTCTAAGATTTTAAGAGTTTTAAAATTATTTGTTGGAATTCATCCTGAATTCCTATTAATTTATCCTGAATTCTTTTGAATTTTTCAATTCACTTGAATTCTTCTAAATTGACTCAATTCTACTTAATTTTTTTTTAATTGTTTAAGTTTTTTATTTAATTAATCCTGAGGATCAATTGACAAAATGATCAAAGGATTTTAAATATTTCACAGTATTTTTTCAAATTCCTTGGCATTTTCAAGATCTTTAAAAAAATTTTAAGATTTTAAAGGATTTTAAATATCTTAGGTTAACTTAAAGGATTACAAAGTCTTTTTTAATGAATTTCAGTAATTTAATGGGATCTCAAAGGATATGAAATATTTGAGGGTATTTTAAAAGATTCCCAGGAATTTTTAATTGCTTTAAAAAGTTTCAAAAGATATAAAAAAATTTGAAATATTTTACGAAATTTTAAAAGAAATTCAGAACTTTAAAAAAAATTATTTTAATAGTTTGAAGGGATTTCAGAAAATTTGGTATATTTTAGGGTATTTTAAAAGATTTTAAAGCATTTTCAAGCGATTTAAACATTTTCAAGGGATTTCCAAGGATTTTAATAATTTTAAGGGATTTGAAAAAATAGTTATAGGATATTTTAAAAGATTTCAAGGGATTTTATAAGATTTCCGAGGATTTTACTGATTTTATGTGGTTTTAAGAGCTCTCAAGCTTTTTTAATGAATTTTACAGGATTTCAGGAAATATAATCAAATTTGATAGAATCTCGCGGGAATTTTATAATATTTTCGTGGATTTTAAAGAATGTATTCACGAGAAGTGAGGCATTTTGTAGGGTTTCTAAGATTTTAAGAGTTTTAAAATTATTTGTTGGAATTCATCCTGAATTCCTATTAATTTATCCTGAATTCTTTTGAATTTTTCAATTCACTTGAATTCTTCTAAATTGACACAATTTTTACTTGATTCATCTTTTTTTTAATTGTTTAAGTTTTTTATTTAAGTGATTTTTTTATTTAATTGATTGACCTTGCCATTTTCAAGATCTTTAAATAAGTTTTAAAGATTTTAAAGAATTTTCAATATTTTAGGTTCATTTAAAGAATTATAAAGAAATTTTAAATGAATTTCATTAATTTAATGGGATTCCAAAGGATTTTAAATATTTGAGGGTATTTTCAAGAGCTTTAAAAAGTTTCAAGTGATTTTAAAAGATATCAAAGTATTTGAAATATTTTAGGAAATTTTAAAAGATTCCCAGAACTTTTTTGATTTATTTCAATAGTTTGAAGGGATTTTAAAGCGTTTAAAATATTTTAGGGTATTTTAAAAGAGTCCAAGACAATTTCAAGAAATTTAAACATTTTCAAGGGATTTCAAAGGATTTTAATAATGTTAAGGGATTTAAAAAAATATTTATAGGCCATTTTAAAAGATTTCAAGTGATTTTATAAGATTTCCGAGGATTTTAATGATTTTATGGGGTTTTAAGAGCTCTCAAGCTTTTTCAATGAATTTTAGAGGATTTCAGGAAATATAGTCAAATTTGATAGAATATCACGGGAATTTAATAACATTTTAGAGGATTTTAAAGAATTTATTCACGAGAAGTGAGGCATTTTGTAGGGTTTCTAAGATTTTAAGAGTTTTAAAATTATTTGTTGGAATTAATCCTGAATTCCTATTAATTTATCCTGAATTCTTTTGAATTTTTCAATTCACTTGAATTCTTCTAACAATTGACAAAATGATCAAAGGATTTGGAATATTTCACAGTTTTTTTTTCAAATTCCTTGGCATTTTCAAGATCTTTAAATAATTTTTAAAGATGTTAAAGAATTTCAGTAATTTAGTGGGGTTCCAAAGGATTTTAAATATTTGAGGGTATTTTAAAAGATTCCCAGGAATTTTTAAGAGTTTTAAAAAGTTTCAAGGGATTTTAAAAGATATCAAAATATTTGAAATATTTTAGGAAATTTTAAAAGAATCCCAGAACTTTTTTTAAATTTATTTTAATAGTTTCAAGGGATTTTAAAGTGTTTAAAATATTTTGGGATATTTTAAAAGAGTCCAAGACATTTTCAAGAAATTTAAACATTTTCAAGGGATCTCCAAAGATTTTAATAATTTTAAGGGATTTAAAAAAATAGTTACAGGATATTTTAAAAGATTTTAAGGGATTTTATAAGATTTCCGAGGATTTTAATGATTTTATGGGGGTTTGAGAGCTCTCAAGCTTTTTTAATGAATTTTACAGAATTTCAGGAAATATAATCAAATTTTATAGAATCTCACGGGAATTTCATAATATTTTAGTGGATTTAAAAAAATGTATTCACGAGAATTGAGGCATTTTGTAGGTTTTCTAAGATTTTAAGTGTTTTTTAATTATTTGTTGGAATTCATCCTGAATTCCTATTAATTTATCCTGAATTCTTTTGAATTTTTCCATTCACTTGAATTCTTCTAAATTGACTCAATTCTACTTAATTTTTTTTTTGATTGTTCAAGTTTTTTATTTAATTGATCCTGAGGATCAATTGACAAAATGATCAAAGGATTTGAAATATTTCACAGTATTTTTTTCAAATTCCTTGGCATTTTCAAGATCTTTAAATAATTTTTAAAGATTTTAAAGAATTTTGAATATTTTAGGTTAATTTAAAGGATTATAAAGAAATTTTTAATGAATTTCAGTAATTTAATGGGATTTCAAAGGATTTGAAATATTTTACCAAATTTTAAAAGAATCCCAGAACTTTTTTTAAAATTTATTTTAATAGTTTGAAGGGATTTCAAAAACTGTGGTATATTTTAGGGTATTTTAAAAGATTGTAAAGCATTTTTCAGAGATTTAAACAATTTCAAGGGATTTCCAAGGTTTTTAATAATTTCAAGGGATTTAAACAAATTTGCATGCGATTTTCAAGAATTTTTTAGATTTTTGTAAGATATGGAAGGATTTTACAGGACCTGTAAGGTTATAGGATATTTTATAAGATTTCAAGGGATTTTATAAGATTTTCGAGGATTTTTAATGATTTTATGGGGTGTTAAGAGCTCTCAATCTTGTTTAATGAATTAAAAATTATAGTTTTGAATGCGCAATTCTAAAACAGTTTAATTTTTGAAGGCCTTGAAACCAAATTTTTTTCTTGAATTAATGTTTAGATTAATTCTTGGAGGTTTTGAATTTTAAATTTCACAATATTGTAGTTTCAAATTCAAATAATGATTCAAAATGTCAAAGTCATTGCAGTATTAAATAATTCAAAATTCCATATTAAAAGCCTTGATAGTCAGCTTTGAATTTAATAATTTTAGATGTAAATATAAAGCAATTTCGAAATGAAAAACTTAAAATTGTACAATTGCAAAAAATGGAATCATTACAGCAATCCTGTTTTTTATTCTTTATTTTAATTTTCATTGTAATATTAATTGTAATATTTAAGATTTAAATCAATAATTTAAAATTGAAAAATATTTGATTGGAAAGTTTCAAGAATGAATGATAATTCTAAAAGAAGATTTGTAATTAAGAATGGAGTTTAAAATAAAAAAAGATAAAAATTAAACTATCTGAAATCGACATATCATTAAATGAATAATTTCAGTAATTTTAAATGATTACAATTTTAGAGTGCTGAATTTACATGTTGAAAGCTGATTTTTAAATTTTTCCCTTTCATAGGTTTTAATTTTGCAATAAAAATTGAATTGGTTAAATTTTGGTAAGTATAATTAGCAATTTAAAAATTATTAATTGTTAAGCGATTTAAATTTACTTCAAATAATTGAAATTTTAATGGGTTTGAGTATAAAAAAGTTCTTATATCGCAATTTTTTTGTGATTAAAATTTTGTTCAGTTTTAAATGAAGTTCGCATTCGCTTCAGTTTCAATGTTTCAGAGTAGAATTTTTTTCATTTTTAATTTTCCCATGTAACATTACTATTTATTTCGAAAGTTTTTTTATTTTAGAATAATTCAATTTATTTTTTGATTTTAGAAAAACCTTATCAATCAGCTTTAACGTTAAATTATAATTTTGTTATGTAATAACAATTTAAAATTCTAAAATAAACAGAAGCTTTGACATTGAAAAATTTAATAATTTAGTTTTCAATATTAAATTGTCGAATTTTAATCCCTTTGAATCTAAAATTATTCAAATCCAAAAGTTTTCAATTTTTAATTTCCAAAATTCGAATCTTAAGATATTCCATTTTTAACGTTTTGACATTGTCCTATTTTCGAAATTTTAATTTGAAATCATTCAATTTCGTGATTCTTCAATTCAAAATAAAATTATTAATTTTTGGCGCTTCGTCTTAGAAATTATACAATTCAAATCTTTTTTCTAATTAAATTGTCCAAAATCATTCAATATATATTTTTTATTTCAGACGCTTTCAATTCGAAATTAATAATTATTGCTTCAAAAATATTTAAAACATAATGTTTAAAAATTGGTTTAATAATGCTTTTTTAAATTTGCATATTTTTCGTTACCCTGCTTGAATTCTTATTAATTCGTCCAAAATTCTTCTAAATTCACTTAATTTTACTAAATTTAGTGGATTTTTACAAAGTTTTTGTTTAATTCATCTTAAAGTCTTGTAAACTGACCTTAAATTCTTAGGAATTTCATCAAATTCTTTTAAATTCTCTTACATTTTTTTAAGTTCATTTCAAACTTAATTCAATTAATTTTTTCACAATTTTTAATTGTTTCGGATTCACTTGATTGTTTTTTAAATTCTGTTTGATTTTTTATGAACTTCATCGAATCACTTATTTGGTTAGAATTTAGTAGGGTTACAGAAATTTGAAGTTTTTTTAATTTACTTGAATTCTTCTAAATTCACTCAATTCTATTTAATTCAATTTTTTTTTTTAATTTTTAAAAGTTTCCATTTAATTGATCCTAAAGTCTTTCAACCTCACCTTTAATTCGTAAGCATTTCATCAAATTCTTTTGAATTCCCTTGAATTTTCCCAAGCTTATTTCAAATTTATTGAAATAAATTAAGTTTTTTTTATACTTTCAAATTGTTTTCGTTTTATTTGAATTCTTTGGAATTTAACTTGAATTGTTTTTTAATCTTATGAATTTATGCTGAGTTTGTTACACTTTGAGCGCGAAAAAGTACCCTATAAGCGTGACAAAATATACCCTTTGGAACCTATATTTAATCCCATAGGGACTGTGAGGCCTGAGAATTTTAAAGTATACATTTTTTTTTATATTCAACTTACAAATTATAAAAATTATGAGTTGAATATTTCGATGTCAATTCAGTTTCAGAATTAGAATTATCCATGGCCATATAACGGATTTTTCAAGGGTTTCACCGATCGCTATTTGAGTGTACAGCCGATTACAAAACATTACGAAAGATTTTAAAAGGTTTCAAATTATTTCAAAGATTTAAAAATATTTGAAAAATTTTGAACA
This sequence comes from Andricus quercusramuli, assembly GCA_932178445.1. Classification (NCBI taxonomy): domain Eukaryota; kingdom Metazoa; phylum Arthropoda; class Insecta; order Hymenoptera; family Cynipidae; genus Andricus; species Andricus quercusramuli. The sequence continues at coordinate 36,586 of CAKNXH010059259.1, read as the reverse complement.
TTTTACAAAGATTTCACGGATATCAAATATTTGAAAAAGGGTAAATTGAAAATTTTTTAAAACAGTACACCAGGTTTCAAAGATTTCAAATAATTCAATGAGTTCAAATAATAAAAAAGACTTCACAAATAAATATTTAAGAAAAATTTTCCAAGGATTTCGAATATTTCATAAAGATTGCAAGGATTTCAAAGATTTGAAAAACGCGTGTACACCAGATTTCAAAGATTTCATAAAGGTTTCGAACATTTCCAAAGATTTTAAAACTTTCAAAAGATTTCAAAGATTTTAAAAAGATTATAATAAACTAGATTTCTAAAATTTCAAAAGATTTTACACAGATTAAAAATATTTTAATGATTTCAAATGATTACAAAAGATTTCAGAAAGATTTCACAAATAGTTCAAAGATTTCATAAAAATTTCATAACGATTTCAAAAGAATACAAGAATTCCAAAGATTTCAAAAAGGATACAGTACACCAGATTTCAAGGATTTCAAAACATTTAAAAGATTATAAACGATTTAAATGATTTTAAACGAATACGAAAGATTTCACAAATATTCCAAAGATATTGAATTATTTCAAAAGGTTTCAACAAATTTGAGAATATTTCAAAAGATTTCAAATATTTCAAGTATTTTACAAAAATTTGAAAAGATTTTAAGTACTTCAAGAGATTTCAACGATTTCACTAATATTGCAAAAGATTTCACAAAGATTTCAAGGCTTTCAAATATTTTACAAAAATTTCACAGAAATTTCCAGAATTCAGAAAGATTTTAGGTGCTTCAAGAGATTTCAACGAATTTACAAAGAGTTCAAAAAATTAAAAAAATTTTAAATATTTCAAAGATTTCAAATATTTTACAAAAATTTAAAAAGATTTCACAGAAATTTCGAGATTTCACAAAGATTTTAAGTACTTCAAGAGATTTCAACGAATTCTCAAAGATTGTAAAAGATTTCAATTATTTTTCACAAATTTAATAAGATTCCAAAAGATTTCACAGAAATTTCCAAATTTTACAAAGATTTTAAGTATTTAAATAGATTTCAACGAATTCACAAAGATTTTAAAGATTTCGAAGATTTCAAGGATTTAAAGATGCTATGGATTTTAAAGATTTCAAGGATTTAAAATATTTCACAAAATATTAAAAAGATTTCACAGAAATTTCTAAATTTCACAAAGGTTTTAACTACTTCAAGAGATTTCAACGAATTCATAAAGATTTCAATGATTTCAAGGGTTTCAAATATTTTGAAACAATTTAAAATGATTCCAAAAGATTTTACATAAATTTCCAAAGTTCACAAAGATTTGAAGTACTTTAAGAGATTTCAACGAATTCACAAAGATTGCTAATGATTTCAAATATTTTACAAAAATTCAAAAAGATTCCAAAAGATTTCACAGAAATTTCAAAATTTCACAAAGATTTTAAGTACTTCAAGAGATTTCAACGAATTAACAAAGGTTTTAAAGATTTCACACAGATTTCGTTGATTTCAAGGATTTTAAAGATGTTATGGATTTTAAAGGTTTCAGGGATTTAAAATATTTAACAAAAATTTGAAAATATTTCACAGTAATTTTCAGATTTCGCAAAGATTTTAAGTGCTTCGAGAGATTTCAACGAATTCACAAAGATTTCACACCGATTTCAAAGATTTCATCAAGGTTTCGAACATTTCCAAAGATTTTAAAACTTTCAAAAGTTTTCAAAGATTTTAAAAAGAGTATAATAAACTAGATTTCTAAGATTTAAAAAGATTTTACACAAATTGAAAATATTTTAATGATTTCAGATGAATACAAAAGATTTCAGAAAGATTTCACAAATAGTTCAAAGATTTCATAAAAATTTCATAACGATTTCAAAAGAATACAAGAATTCCAAAGATTTAAAAAAAGGATACAGTACACCAGGTTTCAAGGATTTTAAAACATTTAAAATATATTAATTAATTATTATTATTAAAAATAAATATATTAATTTTTTTCAATATAATTCAAATATTTTACAAATATTTAAAAAGATTTCACAGAAATTTCCAGATTTCACAAATATTTCAGATACTTCAAGAGATTTCAACGAATTCACAAAGATTGCAAAAAATTCCAAATATTTTGCAAAAATTCAATGAGATTTCAAAAGATTTCACAAAT
>CAKNXH010059259.1:10231-27958 GCA_932178445.1 Andricus quercusramuli | reverse complement strand
CCTTGAGCTGTTACCTAATTTAAGTACGGTCCCTAAGGTTATTGTGTAAAAGCCCTTCTGCTTTATTTTTTCGATTTCAGAACTCTAGAAGAAACTATAAAAATGTTCTTATTTTTCCACTGAAATAGTAAATTGATATCTGTATAATCAAGATAAGAGTAATAATAAAAAGCATCTAAATTAGTGCCTATTGTACATTTCTGAATATGTAAACTTGTTCACCTTCACTTTTCGTGATAGTAATAAAAAGTCTAAGAAAGAAAAAACATGCAGACGATAAATATTTGAGACTTGTCAATGCTGTACAATTATTGACTGATAAAAAAGCCTATTCTTTTCATGGTTCTAAAAACCTCCTTCTTAAAAAACTGTTCTACATTTCATGTTTGAACAGTTCTTTTTTTCATCAACACTTTATTGGCCTATTTCGTGTATGGAAGTGTATAATGTGTTCCGAGACCTCACAATTTGAATTGAAAGAAACAGAATTTGAATATTTGGACAAATTTGTTGAGGATTTCAAAGTAATAATTTTTAAAATGCACGAGTTTCGAGACTTTCAAGCTTTCAGGCCTCGGACTTACTTCAGAGATAAAAAATAGTGTAAATAGTGTCATAAATTTGAAAAAATAGGGTCAAAATAGTGTGATAAGATTTTTTAAGTACTAAACTTATATGTGTTGTCTGAATTCAAAAGTGTGTAGTCCGAAATCAAAAAGTGTGGAGTGGAAAATTAACTTTATTTTTTAAGCAAAATAAAAAATGAACTTCAGTGTTTATTTAAAATGTTATACTTTAGTCTATAAGTTATCAAAATTCCTATTTGTTTCCAACATAGTCTATTACCTTACAAAGTTTATTAAATTTTTGGTTAAGATTTTGACCTTTTGGTTACAAATTTAATTATTTTGTTTAAAATTTAATTATTTTGTTGAGGATAATTTTGTTAAAACGTCATACTTCTTGTTTGAAAATTCAATAGTTTTTTTTTTTTAAATCTGTCTTTTTGGCATGAAAATTCAAAAATTTGATTAACTTTTTTTTTCTTTCTTGATTAAAATTTTGTTTATGTTAAAAATTCAATTATTTTGTTGGTAATTCACCTTCTTCTGTAGTAAATTCAAAATTTTATTGAAAATTCGTTTTCGTTGGTTAAATTCAACTGTTTTTCATTTTAAATGAAAGTCTTTTTTTAAAATATTAAATATTACATTTTTGGTTGAAAATTCATTTTTAGTTTGAAAATTTCCACTCCTTGGTTGAAAGTTAAATTACTTTCTTGAAAATTCATTCTATTGATTGAAGATTTAACTGCTTTGTTGAAAATTCAACTGATTGGTTGAAAATTGACTTTTTTGTTGAAAAGTCATATTCTCGGATTGAAAAATCAACTTTTTTGTAAAAAATTTGTCTTTTTTGTTTGAAAATTCCACAATTTGGTAGAAAATCAACTATTTTTATACGCAAATTAAACTAGAAACTGGAATTAATTAGAATTAAACAAAAAATAGATGAACTGGGGATTGTTTAAAATAAAATTTGGGCTAACGTCTCATCCATTGTTTAAACTATTTAGTGAGAAATTTATCTAATTTTTTGATTATTCGTCTTTTTTATATAAAATTAATCTTCTTTGTTGAAAATCCAACTATTTGGTTAAAAATTCATGTCATTTTTTGAGAATTCATCTTATTTAGTAGAAAATTAATCTTTTGTATTAAAAATGCATTTTTTTTACTCAAAGTTTAACTATTAGGTACAAAAGTACACTGTTTTTTAGTAAATTTGTTTATTTGATTGCAAACTGTTCTCTCTACGGAAAATTTAACTATTCATTTTTTGTTTAAGAATTGATCTTTTTTAGTATAAAAATTCAACTATTTGATTAAAAATGTATGTGTTTTGTTGAAAATTCTTCTTTTGTGGTTGAAAATTCAACTATTTGGTTAACAAATTATATTTTTTGATGAAAATTCGTCTTTTCTGGCAGAAAATTAATCTCCTTTGTTGAAAAAAAATCATTTGTGTTGAGAACTATTCAGTACAAAATTAAACTGTTTTGTAGAAAATTCGTTTTTTTATTGAAAATTAATACTCTTGAATGAAAATAGAACTACATCATTTTTTTTTAAACTAATTTTCTTTAACTTAAAATATAGCTATTTAGTACAAAATCAAACTATTTCGTAGAAAATTCGTTTATTTGATTAAAAATTAATTCTGTGAAATGGACATTGAAACATTATATTTTTGGTTAAAAATTGATCTTTTTTGGTTTAAATATTCAACTATTTGGTTAAAAATGTATGTATTTTGTTGAAAATTCTTTTTTCCTGGTTGGAAATTCAACTATTTGTTTAACAATGAAATTTTTTTGTTGAAAATTCATTTCTTTTATCATTTTTTTAAACTGAAAATTCAACTAATTTGTTGAAAATTCATCTGATTCGTTGAAAATTAACTTTTTTGTTGAAAATTAATATTCTCGGATTGAAAATTCAACTGTTTTGTAGAAAATTCGTCTTTTTGGTATGAAATTTAACAAATTGTTGACAAATCATCAATTTTTTAAATTTAAATTTAAAAAATGAAGCTGTTTTGCAGAAAATTCGTTTTTTTATTGAAAACTAATCCTCTTAAATAAAAATGAAACTGCTTCATTTTCGGATAAAAATTGATTTTTTTTAGTTTAAAAATTAAACTATTACATTTTTTGTTGAAAATTCATCTTTTTTGGTTAAAAATTCAACTTCTTGGATATAAGTTGAATTACTTTCTTAAAAGTTTATTTTTTGGTTGAAGATTCCTAATTTTAGTGGAAATTTCGTTTCTTCTTTTTGATTAAAAACTAATTTTCTTTAACTGAAAATATAGCTTTTTAGTACGAAATTAAACTATTTGGTAGAAAATTCGTTTATTCGATTAAAAATTAATTTTTCAAACTAAAAATTAAGTATTTTGTTGAAAATTCATCTGATTGGTTGAAAGTTTAACTACTTCCCTAAATGTTCATTTTTTTTGTTAAAGATTCATAACTTTAGATGAAAATTATTTTTTTTTCACTTGTAAATTCAACTATTTGGTTGAAAATACAACTATTTCGTTTTTAGTTTAAAAATTCGGCTATTTAGTTTAATAATTTTATAAATGAAAAAAATATAAACATGCACTGTTCAAACTATTTAGTTGATAATGTATGTATTGTTTTGGAAGTTAGTCTTTTTTGGTTGAAAATTAATCTTCTTGGGTGAAAATTCAACTATTATGGTACAAATGTATGTATTTTGTATATAAAATTAATCTTTTGTATTAAAAATGTACCTTTTTGGTTAAAATTTGAATTATTTTATTGAAAATTCAACTAATTCGATGAAAGTTGAACTGCTTTGTTAATTGATAAAAAACAGGAAGATTTTACCCCCCCCCCCCCCCCCATCTTTTAGCGTTATTTTTGGATAATCCCATAAATTCAGGAAAAAAATGTAGTCGGAAAAAAATTACTTGAGATGGGGGGGGGGGGGGGGTTTGCGGCCCCAAACAAATGCGTTTCTGGTATGCTGTGATTCGTTGAGATGGCGGACATATTATTTCAGCCAATTAGCAAAGAAGCTCAAAAATATTTGTCAAGGACAATTGTAATAAAATAATGTTTTTTTTCGAAATAGTAGCAAAATAGTGTCATCGCTAAAAAAAATGGTCAAATAGTGTCAATAGTGTGATAAGGCTGAGATTTGAAAATTGCTCGAAATTCTGAGACTCGAGCGCCCTTGAAAACATTTACCGAATTTCTTAAATTTTTTGAAGACACTGCTCTCAGATCGCGAGGAGTAATAAAATATTGTCTTGATGTGATCTAGTTTTCTGGCTGAATAGAATAGTCGAGAATTTCGTTACGCTAAAATCATAAAATTAATGATTGTTCTTCTATATATATCCCGCGATGGCCATGTAGCTTTGATAAGACTTTTACAGCAGCATGTTTGCCAATTTCGGATAAGCGCATCCGTTACGATATGCCGTAAAAGTTTTTATCAAAAAGTTACACAACCGAATTACGGTAAAGCAAAGAGAATACAATTTGAGATTGGAGAATCCGCATTTATTTAGTGGCTATGCCTAAAGAATGAAGGAATAAGGTGGTTCGTCAGGAACAAGCTATAGTCAAGGAATCAAGTGCACTGTAGTCTTTTTTACAGTTTAACTTGAACCCCACTCTCTTCCAAGTCAAGCCGGTGTCGTTGCCTCTTACAATTCACCATGCCATGCTCTTTCCTTACCGGTGAACTTCATAGTTCATTCCTTCATCAACTGTGACTCAGGACGGATTTTGGCTCCTGCGACCGAGAGCCGGTTCCCCATGTTTAACCAATTTTTATTTTCAAATTATTACGTGAAAATCTCTTTCCTCAATAGATTGACTTGTTCCACTTTCGGCAAATACAATTTGCATCGTTATCAAAACTAGAACAACAGACACCTGCAGAATGTCGACAAGTGTTTTCTACCCTTTGCGGAAACAGGATATATTTTGACACGCACTGTGCCCACAATTAAACAGTTGTCAAAGACAAAAATAGACGATTTGACGACTACTCTTCACACATGAGGAAATTTGGATTTGAACTGGAGCCGAATTGCAGATGATGTTCTTGTGCAGATGATATTGTTGTGCAGAATTGACTGGAAGTTTTGTGAAACAGGGAGGGAAATAAAAAATGATTTAATAAATTAGAGGAATTTATACTCGAGACTGGTCTCGTTTTTGGAACTATTTACCTAATTTACTCAGATCTTACTGAGCTATTCTGATAAGTACCAAACAGAGACTGTTTACTTGGAACGTTTCGAAATCTCCGTTTATTCAGGTGATGTGGGGTTTTTAATGAAAAGAAGAGTCACGATGTTTGTTCCCGTATTTTTTTTTAGTAGTGAAAAACACGTGCGAGGAATAAGATGTGATGTGCTGGATTTAATATGTTAGAGACTTGCTTTTATTTCGTTGGATATCACCAGTTTTGACAAGTTTGTGAAAGTGTGGATTTTTCTACTATCGGGAAGAGGGATGACAAGATGAAGGACATGTCTGATCAGTCTGATCACTGTATCCTTAATATGATGGACTTTGAAAGTTGGCCTTTAGGTAAATTTTTTCGATTTATTTTCAGAAATAATCTTCTCTTCTTCAATTTGGCGGAAAGAATTTATCTCAATCAGTGATTGTTTCGCGAATCTCTCAAATCACTTTGGGGGAAACGCGAGCAGTTGCTATAACTTGAAAAGTAAAAAGATTTGAAATTGACTGCTAAATTTTAGAAAAAATAGGACGCACTAGTATATCTTTGCGATAAAATATATAAAAGTAGATTAGGCAAAACGGGTTTATGAAGGTGAAACGGTAATAATAAAAAAATATGCAGATATAGATTGAAAAATGTTGTTTCAAACTTCTTCGGAACATTCCTAAACTTTTAGTACTTTCCATCCGTTTTGAAGTTTATAACGATTTTTTTCACTCAAATTCATTGGAAATTACTATTAATTATTCATAGTAAGAAAGGATTTGCCAGATTTTAAAATTACATACGTTCTTTTATTATTGTTTTCACTTTAATTTTTCTATGCCGCGTTTCCCAGATGTGCCTTATCCTGTTCCCAAGGGTGAAATGTGGTTCCTAATCTCATCATTCTTCACAGATAAGGGGCCGTCCATAAATTACTTTACCAATTTGAGGGTGGGGGGAAGTCCCACCACAAAAAACTGCGGTTGGTAACAAGGGTTTAGGGGGGAGGTTCAGTGGAAGTAACGTTACAAACTTAGCAAACATTTATTACGTTTCCTGATGATAAATTTAAACAAAGTTTGTAAATTTTGCGAAAGAAAAAAGAAGTCAATAAAACAATGTGTTGCCTTGAAACGGTATATCAATATTAACTCAATAACTTAATAAGTTTGAAAATCACTTTCATATCTCAGACTTCACACTCTCCTATTCCTCTCGTTTTCCCTTTTTTTAAAAGAATTCTTCTTCCTATTTTCATGAAACTTCCCCCTTTTCTCCTTTTTTGGTTAAATTCGATCTGAATAGAACCCAATAAGAAAATCGAATTATTTTTGGTTGACAATTCTACTTTTCATTCGGTTGCGTTAAAAGTTCTAATGATTGACAATTTAATTATTTTTTGAAATCGCAGCTATTTTGTTAAAACGTCTTTTTTCTTCAAAAAATCAACCTATTTGGTTAAAAGTTGAACTACTCTGTTAACTATCCTTTTTTAGAAACTTAATCTCCTTGGTTAAAAAATCATCTTTTGGGTTGGATGTTGAACTCCTTTATTGAAAATTCATTTTTTTTGTTGAGGATTCATAATTTTAGTTGAAAATTCATCTATTTGGTTAAAAATTTAACTATTTGATTGAAAATTAGTTTTTTTGTTTATATAAGAATTAATTTTTTTAACTGAAAATGTAACTATTCTATTTGTTTGTTCAAAATTGATATTTTTAATTGAAAATTCATCTTTTCTAGTTGAAAATTGAAGTATTTGGCTAAAAATTCATGTATTTTGTTGAAAATTAATCTGTTTTTATTTTTCTGAAGATTCATTGTTTTAGTTTAAAATTCATAGTTTCGGGTTGAAAATTGAACTGTTTTGTAGAAAATTCGTCTTCTTGGCTTGATAATTCAACAATTGGGTAGAAAATTAAACTATTTGATTGAAAATGAACTTTTTTGTTGAAAATTCAACTATTTGGTTTAAAATTCAACTATTTTATGAAAATTCAACTATTTTATGAAAATTCAACTATTTGGTAGAAAATCAACTTTTTTTCTGTTGAACAATTATATTTTCTGCTTAGAAATTCAACTGTTTTGTAAATAATTCGTCTTTTTCGGTAGAACAGTAATCTTCTTGATGGTAATTTCATTTTTTTGTTTGAAATTTACTTAGTTGAAAGTTTTTGGTTGAACATTTATTTTTTATAATTTGTTTTGTTATAATTCAAGTATTGTGTTGAAAATTCGTGTTTTTGGTTGAAAATTCTTTTTTTAAAGATTAATTCTTTAAACTGAAAATTTGATGATTCCGTTTTTGGTTTAAAAATATTTTTTTTTTCTTTGAAAATTGGACCATTTGGTTGAAAATGAATAGTCGTCGTTTGAAATTTGAACTATTTTCATAAAGTCATCTTTTTTGGTGGAACATTCAACTGTTTTGTTAAAAATTCGTCTTTTCGGATTGAAAATTCTTTTTTTTTTATGGCAGAAAAGTCATCTTTCTTGGCTGAAAATGAACTTTTTTTAAAAAGTTCAACTATCTTGTTGAAGATTCTTTTTTTTTTTGCTTAAAATTACAACTATTTGGTTTTTAATTCGACTGTTTGATTGAAAATTGTGTTATTTTTAAAATTTTGTCTTCTTGGGTTAAAAGGTTATCTCTTTTTGTAGAAAATATTTTTTTGGTTGAAAATTCAACTATTTTGCTGAAAATTTTCGACTTGAAATCTTAGGAATTTGAAGTGTTTCATATTGAATTTAATATATTTTTTCATTTATTTTGTTTTAAAGAATTTATTCCCCTGTTGGTTTTTCCGAAAATTGTTAACGTAGTTTATGGACGGCCCTTGAGTTACGAATAATTAAAAAACGTCTAAGAAAAAGTACAGGAAAATTGAAATTAAAACTTATTTTAATCACATAATGATGAAAATGTATGCTACCATTAATTGCAATTTATAATTATATTTAAAAACATTCGATTTTTCTTTTTATAAAAATTAGATATATTTTTCAACAATAGGTTTTATTGCAAAATTTGAATCCAATTTGATGAATAAGCTTAAAATTACGAAAATATATTTTAATAACAAACATTGTATTTAAATGAATACTTTAAAATATTTTAATGGGCGTGAGAGGGCGTATACCGCCCTTCGTTCCAGAAATTCAGCGGGGTGCCCCGTTTATCAGGGTAAGGGAATTATCTAGAATTCAGATAAGTTTTTGTGAATAGGCATTGAAATACTTTGCAGATAAAAATATGTTCCTTTCCAAGAAAATAAATTTAGATCGATAATCGGTTATAATTTTTAAAAAATAAATTCAATAAATTATCAACAATAAGAAAGCCGATAATAACTCACTCTTGAATTTTGCTTTGGAGTTGAATTTTTAAATGACATTTAAATTTGCCAATTCAGCAAACGTCTTGCTACACCAACCTATCAGATTGCTAAATCGAATTTTAAGTATCAAGCCATTTTATTTGTATATGACTTGGAAAATGTTAATAAATTAAATACAACTTTTAAATTATATTCTAGAATGACATCTTTTTCTAAATTAGAATTTTCTTTAAAAACTCAAATTATTCATTGTTATGTGTCTTTTACGTAGGTGATGAAATTTTTTTAATGATATATGTAATTACTAATTATAGTACATAAACTCATTAATTGCTACCTCGTGAAGGGAGGTAAACAATGATTATGAGATTCTAAAACAAACAAGAGGGCGTAAGTGTGTTATAAGTATCGTCAAAATGAGTGCCTAATGAGATCCATTTTGTTGAAAATTTAAATGAGGATCATTTGCCTTTTTAGAAACGAATTACGAATAAAAGTCGGTCATTCAGAGCAGGTGCAGCGAGTATGATTGATAAGAAACTTTAACTTTTGATAAAAGGCTTTTTACCTTCCTATGAAATCAAAACAATGACTAAAAAGCTGTAAATTATGTTAATAATTATCGGTTTGGTATAATTAGTAATTTTTAATTTATTTATTTTAGATAATAGCAATTCTGAGTTTGAAATGTATAGTCTGTGATAAAATAGTTTCAAGTAAAGAAGTCTAGATTTACTTTACAATAAAATAGTTGCTATTTATATTTGTATAAGAATTACATTTTTAAGAGACAAAACAATTATGTTTCTGACTTTAAAAATGTTGTTGGAATTTATCCCTGGTGGAAAAATTCGTACAAAAAAGTACAAAAAACGAAAAACATTTTTACGGAAATCTACAAATAAAAAATACAAATCGACGCTATCATTTTCAATGCTATACATTGAAGAATGAAAAAAAAATTATAAATGAAAAAAAAATCATTTTAATCGATTTTAAGCTAGAAACAATAATTTATATATCAAAATTTGCTTTGAAATCTTTTTAAATATTCTCTTACAAATTTTGTTTTAAAAAATCATTTTAAAGTTTTCCAGGGATCTAATGAAAATTTTGTTATTATCTTGTAACTCGAATTTGCCCTACAATTTTTCGAAAATCCTCCAAGGTTAAAAAAATTGCGTTAAAATCTCCCAGATACTTTTTTTTAAATTTTGATTTGAAAAATGTATTCCTTTAAAACCTTTCAAAATCCTTAAAAGCTTTCTAAATTTTTGGTTCGAAATTTTCAGAAATCTATATTTGTTTTGAATGTTTTGAAATCTTTTCAAGTTTTAAATTATTTTGGAATATTCTCTGTACATTAATTTTTCAAAATAACAAATCATTTAAAATTTTCCCGGCAACCTTAAGAATTTTTTTTTATTTTCTTAAAACCTTGAAAGATCATTAAAAAGCTTCAAAATTTTGTATTTTTAATAAATTTAATTTTATTTAGAGATAACCGCTCTTGATCCGATACGTTTCAGAATTAATTTTTTTAATTAAAAATTTAACTAGGTCATTTTTGGTGAAAATTTGGTTTTCTTAGCTAAAAAATTCAGTGTATTCATTATAAAATTAATCTTTTGGTTCAAAACTAAAATATTTTGTTGAAAATTCAACTATTTGGTTAAAATTCATTTTTTGTTGGTAAAAATTCGTCCTTTTTGTTCGGAAATTATTCTTCTTGCTTGAAATTACATCTTTTTGGTTGAAAGATGATATTTTTTGATAAAAATTTCATGTATTTTGTTAAGCATTCGTATTTTTCGGTAGAAAGTTAATCATCTTCGTTGAAAATTCATGGTTCTGGTTTGAAAATTCACCTGCTTAGTGAAAAATTAATCTACTTTACAGCAAATTCAACAGTTTTGTGAAAAAGTGAGTTTTTTGTTTGAAAATTCAACTGTTTTGCTACAAATTTATTTTTTAGATTAAAAATTCAACTATTTTGGTAGGAAATCATTTCTTTTTTGAAGAATAAAAAATATTGTGGAGAAATGTTTTCTTTATTGGTTGAAAATTAATTTTTTCAACTGACAATTTAACTGTTCCATTTTTTTAGGGGGAATTGATATTTTTTATTTCAAAATTCAACAATTTTGATGAAAATGTGTTTTTTTTTTCAATTGAAAATTCAACTATTTTGTTGAAAATTCATTTATTTTGTTAAAAAATAGATTTTTTTGGTAGAAATGATCTTTTTCCTTGAAAATTAATCTTTCTGTTTAAAAATTCTTCTTTTCGATAAAAAATTCAAGTATTCCAGTTGATATTTATATTTTTAGTTGAAAATTCATTTTTTAGGTTGGAAATAAAATTATTTGGTTGAAAGTGAAACTCTTTTGTTCGATATTAATTTTTTTCTGTTAAAGATTTATCATTTTAATTAAAAATTCATTTGTTTGAAAACTGAGCTTCTTGATTGAAAACTTTTTTTTTTTTTGGATGGAAAAGAATTTTTTTGGCCGAGAATGTAACTGTTTTGTTGAAAATTTGTTTCTGTTTTGGTTGAATTATGTTTTTAACTGAAAATTTAACCATTATTCCAGTTGAATATTCCATTATTTTAGTTAAAAATTCATCTCTTTGGTTTAAAATTAATCTTTTTGGTCAACAATTCAATTATTATAGTTAAAGATTCATAATTTCAGTTAAAAATTGATCTTTCTGGTTCAAAATTCAACTATTTCAGTTAAATATTTACAATTTTATTTGATAATTCATCACTTTGTTTAAAAATGTAACTATTTTTTTGAAAGTTAGTTTTTTTTGTTGAAAGTAATTTTTTTAACTGAAAATTCAATTATTTAAGTTTTGGTTGACCATTTATCTTTTTTGTAAAAATTAATTTTTTTGTTGAAAAATTTAACTATTTCAGTTGAAGATTCATTGCTTTAGTTGAAGACTCTTATGTATGGTTTAAAATTTTTCATAATTTTATTTGAAAATTCATCACTTTGGTTGAAAATTAGACTATTTTGATGAAAATCCGTTTTTTTTTGTTGTTGAAAATTAATGTTTAGTTGACCGGGAAAATGGAAAAACTTTTAAATTAACCTTGAATTTTTGTGCAATGTATCAAAATCTTATTCACTAATTCTGTTCACTTCCATTTCTCTGAATTAAATGGAATTTTTTATATTTAAACATTTTGTTTCGTTTACTTGAATTGTTTTTAATTCCGCTTGAATTCTTATGAATTTCGCAAAATTTCTTCGAATTCTTCTAAATTTACTCTAATTTTCATGAAATTAATGCAATATGTTGTTTAATTTTTTTTTAATTAATTTGAATTCATTTGGAATTTACCTTCAATTCGTATTGATTTATCGAGAATTCTTTTAATTTCTTGAATTCTTCTTAATTTATTCAAATTTTACTGAAATAAATGTTCAATTTACTTATATTCTGATCAATATCGTCAAATTCTCTTGAATTATTCTGTATTGTTTTCTATATTACCTTTCAGATTGTTTTACAACAAAGTAAAAAAAATATTAATAAAAAGTCACACAAATTTTTGAATTTTAAAAGCTCGTAGTTTATTGTTAATTTTTTTACTTTTCTACCGGAAAATACAAGAAGAATGATCTATTTGTATTTAATTGTATTTTTTTTTTTTTTTGATGAATTTTGTGCTGTAACAGGTTGCGTAAAAGGAATGTGGTGTTCCTAAAATAGACGCTTTTCTATGTTTGACTAGGAAGGGGAAGTCGTCCTGGAATGGGACTCACCCTGCAGCCCCCGAGGGCTGCAGGGTGGGTCCCAGTACATTTTTTTTACAAAAAATAATTCAGAAACTTAAGATAGAACCTGATAAAAACGACATCTTCCAGACTACTAATTTAAATTTTATTCAAAAAATAAATTCACAAAATGAACAAAAAAGACGCGATATTCGTCGATGCGTGTAAATTCAATTTATAAGAAGAATAAAATTTCTTTTTTTACGTCTGGGAAAATTTATAATTCAGAAACTTAGGATAGAACCTGATCAAAACGACATCTTCCAGACTAATAATTTAAATTTTATTTAAAAAATAAATTCACAAAATGAACAAAAAAGACGCAATATTCTGAATTATAAATTTTCCCAGACGTAAAAAAAGAAATTTTATTTTTCTTATAAATTGAATTTACACGCATCGACGAATATTGCGTCTTTTTTGTTCATTTTGTGAATTTCTTTTTCAAATAAAATTTAAACTATTAGTCTGGAAGATGTCATTTTTATTAGGTTCTATCCTAAGTTTCTGAATTATAAATTTTCCCAGACGTACAAAAAGAAATTTTATTCTTCTTATAAATTGAATTTTACAAAAAAAGTACATGTATTAACAAAAATGTACAGTTGTGTAAATGTTGTACTTTGTTGTATAAATGTTGTACTTTCCTGTAAAAATGTTTTCCGGCAGGGATCTTCGGAGGGAAATTAATTAGAAGCTTCTAGGATTGAATTTGGTTGAGATAGGTTTTCAATAAGCCGGCCGGCCGGTCACATTGGTCCCTGGTAATAGTAAAACTCGAATTCACTTTCGGCCGATGGGATGTAGCAGACCGGCTTCGACAAAGTTCATTGACACAAAATTACTCGCTTCGTTCAGGCCGGCCCACGGCTAACGTGAAACACCGTCAGCGCTAAAATTTTAGACACACCTTGGCAAGAAGTGCTTAATAATGCAGGAAACGAATCTGCTTGCGTTGTTACTTTCAGTCTGAAAATACAACAACTTCAAGCTGAAACCTTGTTTTGTTGTTCTTGTTAAAAATATCAGTGTGTTCAGCGACCTTTAAAACCTTGAAACCCTGGAATTTTTCACGAGAACCTTGAATTTGAATTTGTTTTTGCTCTAAAACAGTTATTTCATTGAAATGTAGAGAGTATTTTAAATCTTGTAGTCTATTATGAAAGAAACATCTCGTTTAGAAGAAATCTTTCCACTGAAAAGTTGTTTATTTATCAAGATATAATTTATATTTTACTCATTACGGAATAAATAGATTTTTAGGCATTTTTGTAGGCTTTATCAATTATTTTATAGATTGCAATGAACAGACTGATATTGTGAATAATTCTGTAAGTTTTTAATTTCTTCTTCCCTGATATAGAATGTTAAAGTATA
The DNA here is from genome assembly GCA_932178445.1 of Andricus quercusramuli. Taxonomy (NCBI): domain Eukaryota; kingdom Metazoa; phylum Arthropoda; class Insecta; order Hymenoptera; family Cynipidae; genus Andricus; species Andricus quercusramuli. The sequence goes on along the minus strand of CAKNXH010059259.1, from coordinate 14,665 downwards.
CATTTTTTGTGATATTCAACTTACAAATTATAAAAATGATTACTTGAACATTTCGATGTTGATTCATTTTCAGAATTAGAATGAATCATGGCCATATAACGGATTTTTCAAGGGTTTCGCCACTCAGTTTTTGAGTGTAGAGCAGATTACAAAACATTGCTAAAGATTTCAAAAGGTTTCAAAATATTTCAAAACTTGTATAATATTTAAAATGATTTTGAACATTTCAAAAAGATTTCACGGATTTCAAACACTTAAAAAAGTCGTGCAAACTAGATTTTAAAGATCACAATTTCATAAAGATTTTAAAACTTTTTAAACATTTAAAGGAATTCAAACAATTGAAAAATAGTACACTACACTACATTCCAATGATTTGGAACTATTTTAATGATTTGAAACGTTTTCAAAGATTTTAAAGATTCAAGAAAGGCGTGTACCCTAGATTTAAGAGATTTCACAAAAATTTCCCAAAGATTTCGAACATTTCATAAAAATTACAAGGATTCCAAGGATTTGAAAAAAGGCGAGGAAAAAGGCGTGTAGACAAGATTTCAAATATTTCACAACGATTTTTAATCTTTCAAAAGATTTCAAGGATTTTAAAGATTTTAGAAAGGGGTACACCAGATGTCAAATATTTCAAAACATTTCAAAGATTTTAAATGATTTCAAAATGTTTTAGAAAATTTCTAAAGATTTCAAACACATTTCTAAAGATTTCAAACACATTTCTAAAGATTTCACAAAAATTTCAAATATAATGATTTCAAGAATTTCAAAGATTTCAAAAAGGGTACATTACATCAGTTTTCAAAGGTTTTAAACAAGTTCAAAAAGTCTCAATAAATTTGAGAAGATTTCAATAGATTTCAATGACCTCAAACGAACATAGAAGATTTCACAAATATTTCAAACATTTTACACAAATTTTAAAAGATTTCACATCGATTAAAAATATTTTAATAATTTTAAATAAATACAAAAGATTTCACAAATATAACAAAGATTTCATAAAGATTTCAGAAGAATACAAAAATTTCAAAGATTTTAAACGATTTCAAATTTTTCTAGAAGATTTCAAAAGATTTCACAAAGATTTCGAAGAATTTACAAAGATTTCAGACATTTTACAAAGATTTTTAAACTTTCAGAAGATTTCAAGGCTTTTAAAGATTTTAAAAAGGGCATAGTAAACCAGATTTCTAAGATTTCAGAACATTTCAAGGATTTGAAACCATTTCAACATTTTTTACAAGATTTCACCAAGATTTCAAATATTTTAATGATTTGAAATTAATACAAAAGATTTCAGAAAGATTTCAAAATATTACAAAGATTTCATAAAAATTCCTTTTTTGTAGGCAATTTCAAAAAATTTCAGTTATTTCAATGATTTCAATCGAATACAAAAGACTTCAGAAAGATTTTACAAATATTGCAAAGATTTCAAAAAGGGCAGTACGCCAAGTTTCAAAAAATTTATAAGATTTCAAAGAATTCACACTTTTTTTTAGAAAATTTCAACATATTTCACAAATAATTAAAATATTTTAATGATTTCAAATAAATACAACAGATGTAGGAAAGATTTCAAAGAATTCAGAAGGATTTCAAAATTTTTTTAAATTTCAAATGATTTAAAAACATTTCAAAGGTTTCAAATAATTTCAAAAGGTTTCAATAAATTTGAGAAGATTTCAAAAGATTTCATTGATTTCGAACGAACACAAAAGATTTCACAAACAAAGATCAAAGAAATATTTCACAAATATTTAAAATGTTTCTTGAAGATTTCAAAAAATTTCACAAAGATTTCAAATATTTCAAAGAATTCAACGATTTCAAAGATTAATTTTTTTTTTTAATTTAACAAGAATTTAAGAAGGATTTCACAGAAATTTCAAGATTTTAAATACTTTAAAATATTTCAACAATTTTACAAAGATTTCAAAAGACTTCACAAAGATTAAAAAAATGTCAAGGATTTCAAAGACTTTACAAAGATTTAAAAATATTCTCAAAGATTTCATAAAGACGACTTATGTTCGCAAAAAATTAATCATTAGTTTATTTATGGTTCTGCTTTGTTTGAAAGTTTAGTTTTAAAGCGGGCGGGAAGCGCATGAAGAACTCCCCTGGCGCTCAAGCTATAAAGCCTATTGTGCCACTTCTTTGAAAGTTGTTGGCCAATGAAAAATGAAATGTCTCATCTGTTACATGTATAACAAACGGTTATTTCATTACTTGATTTAAAAAAAAATACTTCTTAGGCATTTCTCCGGATTCTTCTGAATTTCCTTGCATTTTTCTAAGTACATTTCAAATTTATACTGATTTCAAAGGATTTTAAATATTTTAAGGAATTTCAAAAGTTTCCAAGGATTTTTTAATTGCTATTTTTATTAGTTTAAAGGGGTTTCCTAAGCGCTTGAAATATTTTAGCATTTAATAACATTTTTGTGGATTTTAAAGAATTGTTTCAAGAAAAGTGAATTATTTCGTAGGGCTTAAAAGATTTGAAGAGATTTGAAATTATTTTGTTGGAATTCATCCTGAATTCTTATTCATTTATCCTGAATTCGTTTAAATTCTTTGGAATTCAATGGATTTTTCTAAATTTCTAAATGTTTTTATTTAATTGGTGTGGAACAATAGGCTTTATAGCTTGAGCGCCAGGGGAACTCTTCATGGGCTTCCCGCCCGTATTAAAACTAACTAACTTATTTAATTGGTTCTGAGGATCGATTAATAAAATGATAAAAGGATTTTAAATATTTTAAGTGATTTTTTTCAAATTTCTTGGCATTTTCAAGAGCTTTAAAAAATTTCAAGGGATTGCAATAGGTTTTAAGGAATTGGAAATATTTTAAGTTATTTTAAAAGATTACACAGTAATTTTTAATTGATTTCAGTAATTTAATGGGCTCTCAAAGGATTTGAAATATTTTAGAATATTTTTAAATATTCTCAGATTTTTTTGATTTCAATAGTTTAAAGATATTTTAACATTTTCAAGGCAGTTTTTTTAATTCATCCTGAATTCGTTTCAATTCTTTGGAATTCCCTTGTATTTTTTTTATTTACTCGAATTCTTCTAAATTCTCTCAATTCTAATTAATTCAATACATTTTTTAAAATTTCTTAAAGCTTTTTATTTAATTGATCCCCTGGCATTTTCAAGAGCTTTAAAAAATGTCAAGGCATTTCGAAAGATTCAAAGGGATTTGAAATATTTCAGATTTTTTTAAAAAGATAACAAGTTATTTTTAATTTATTTCAGTCATTTAATGGGCGTTTTCAAGATCTTTGAAAAGTTTCAAAGGATTTCAAAAGATATCAAAGGATTTAAAATATTTTTGGAAATTTAAAAAGATTACTAGAATTTTTTTTATCTTTTTCAAGAGTTTGAAGCGAGGTTTGAAGGGATTTCAAAGACTGAAAAACGTTAGGGTACTTTGGAAGATTCCAAGGCACTTTCATATTTTAATATGATTTTAATATTTTAGTGGATTTCAAAGAATTTATTTACAAGAAGTGAGGGATTTCGTTGGGTTTTAAACATTTGAAGAGATTTTCAAATATTTTTAGCAACTTATTTGTATTCACCCTGAATTCTTTTTAATTCTTTGGAATTCTTCTAAATTCGCTCAATTTTACTCAATTCATTGGATTTTTTAAAACTATTTTTGTTTTTAAAAAAATTTTTGTTTGAATTCATAGGCATTCCATCAAATTATTTTGAATGCCCTTTTAATTTTCCTAAACTCATTTCAAACTTACTTAATTCATTTTTTTAAAAATATTTTTAATTGCTTTCAATTCATTTGATTGCTTTTTTAATTCAGCTTGATTTTTTAATGAATTTCATCGAATTTTTCTCATTTTCCTTAAATTCCTCTAAATTTACTCAAATTTTACTGAAATAAATGGATTTTTTCGATTTTCAAAACTGTTGAAATAAAATTTTGAAGCTATTTAAGGCTCTTCGAAGGTTTTGACAAAATAAAAAAAATTCTTAAGTTTGCTGGGAAAATTTAAAATGATTTTTTATTTAAAAAATTGTATTTTAAAAGACTATTTAAAAAGATTGAAGAAACATTTCCGAATGATAAATGACAATTGAGCAATTATTAATTTGGAAAAAAATTGAGTTAGTTTAACAGATATTTACAAGTTTTAAGAAGTAATTTTAAATTGGAAAAGATTACGAAAAAAAAAATTTAGATTTTTGAAGACGTTGAAATAAAATTTTGAAGCTTTGGCTCTTCGAAGGTTTTGAGAAAATAAAAAAAAATTCTTAAGTTTGCTGGAAAAATTTTAAATGATTTTTTATTTAGAAAAGTTAATTTTAAAAGAATATTTAAAAAGATTGAAGAGACATTTTCGAATGATAAATGACAATTGAGCAATTATTAATTTGGAAAAAAATTG
>CAKNXH010059259.1:0-10221 GCA_932178445.1 Andricus quercusramuli | reverse complement strand
AAATGACAATTGAGCAATTATTAATTTGGAAAAAAATTGAGTTAGTTCAACAGATATTTACAAGTCTTAAGAAGTAATTTTAAATTGGAAAAGATTACGAAAAATAAAAATTTAGATTTTTGAAGATGTTGAAATAAAATTTTGAAGCTTCTTAAGGCTCTTGGAAGGTTTTAAGAAAATAAAAAAAATTCTTAAGTTTGCTGGCAAAATTTAAAATTATTTTGTTTTGTTTGAAAAATTAATTTTAAGAGAATATTTAGAAATATTTTCAAAATTTTCAAAAAAGAATCCGGAGGATTTTAAGGTAATTTTTTTACGTTTGCAGGATTTTTAAAAAATTGTAGAAAAAATACGAGTTCCAAGATAATAAAATTATTATTACATTCCTGGAAAATTTTTCAATTATTTTTTTCAAACAAAGTTTTAAGGGAATATTTAAAAAGATTTAAATACAAATTTTAATGTATTAATTGATGTTTCTAGCTTAAAATTGCTTAAAGTGATATAATTTTGAAAATTTATACATTTTTTATTCATTCTTCAATTTATAGCATTGCAAATTTCATTGAATTCTCTCGAATCTTATTGAATTCACACTGAATCATTATTAATTTAGCCTGAATGCGTTATAATTCTTTGGTATTCTCTTAATTTTATTTGTATTTAGTCAGAATTATTTAATTTCACTTGAATTCTTCTAAATTTCTTAATTAATGCAAAATTTAATGAATTTACTTGAATTTTTTACATTGTTTTTAATTGTTTTCAATTCACTTTTTTTACTTCACTTCGAATTTTCATGAATTGAATCGATTTTTTTCTCATTCTCTTAAATATCTCTCTAAATTCATTCGAATTTCACTTAATTCGTTGTTTTGTTTTTTCAGTTCACTTAAATTCTGTTGTTGAATTCACTTAAATCCTGTTGAATTCACCTTGAATTTCGATATAGTTTATCAAATTATTATTCACTAATTGTATTCATTCTCATTTATCTGAATTCAGTAAAGAAGATTGAATTTAGGCAGTTTTAACTATTTTACTAAATTTTATATAATATTTTGGATTTCTTGTGAATCCATTTGAATTTCTATTCAATTCATTTGAACTAATTTGGAATTCACCTTGAGCTCTTATTAATTTATCCTGAATTAATTTTAATTTTTTTGAATTCTCTTGATTATTTTTATTTACTCAGAATTATGTAAATTCACTTGAATTCTTCTAAATTCTACTCAGTTTAATTGATTTTTTTAGTCTTTAAAACTTAGGCAACTCATCAAATGTTTTGAATTCCCTTGAATTTTTCTTTATTCATCCCAAATTTAATGAATTCAATTCGTTTTTTAAATATTTGTGAATTGCTTCCAATTCACTAGAATTTTTCTAAATGAAATCGAATTCTTGAGATTTCCCTTAAATTTCTCTAAATTCTCTCTGAATTCTTTTTGAATTTTCGTGAAATCCACTATAGTTGTTTTAAATTCCTCTTGAATTCGTATGGGTTTTACCGAATTTTCCTAAATTTTTCTATATTCACTTTAATCTTCTTAAAATTAATGCGATATTTTGAATTGAAAGAAAATATTTTAATTAATTTGGAATTCATCCTGAATTCTGATTAATTCATCATTTATTGAATTCAATGAATTTTTAAAAATATTTTTGAATTGTTTTTGATTCAATTGAGTTTTTATGAATTTCATGGAATTCTCCTCACTTTACTTAAACTTTATAATTCATTGGTCTTTAAAAAAAATTTAATTCACCTAAATTTTATTTAGATTAAATTGAATTCAGGTCGATGGAATTTTTTTTATTTTTAAAATGTCCAAATTAGTCATATTCTTATGAATTTCATGAAAATCTCTTGAATTCCCGTGAGTTCTTCTAAATTTACTCAAATTTTTACTGAAATAAGTGGAATTTTTTGGATTTTCAATTAATTTGTGTTAATTTGAATTTAACTTGAAATTATTATGATTTTCTTCGAATTATTTTGGATTAAGTTGACTTCAAAAGAATATTAGTCACATTATTAATGCACATTAGTCATTCTTGAGTCAGAAATTAGTCAATTTTTTGGTTTAAATAGGTCATTTTTTTCAAGTAAATTAGGCTGTGGCAGCCTTATCTATTTCCATAATTTAAAAAAAAATTAATACGAAGATTGAAATTAAAAATTTACAATTAAAAAGGGTAATTGTAACAAAAAAATGAATTAATCTTAATAATAATTAGTCAATAGTAATTGATTAATTAATAATAATAATTTATTATTAATTCAGTAATAATTTAACAATAATAAATAATTTTGTCCTATTTTTTTTAGTTATTTAATGTTGCTGATTTGTTTATAATAACAGGCTGCACAGTCTTCCCCTTTTTTTCTTAGTTTTCTTTTTTTCTTTTCTTAAAATTCCCCTTTTTCCCCCTACTCTCAAAAAACTTCCCATTTTTTCCCTTTTCTCTTTAAATATACGATATTTGAAATTGTAACCATTATTGAATAATAATTAAAGCAATTATAGCACTTAAATAAATTATTTATGAATAAATCAGATACACATTTCAAGTGTTGAACATTAAAAATAAATGCTCTTTAAAAAATTTTTGAAGATGAAACATTTTAAAACAATTTTTAATATTTTCAAATTTTTGCTTGAAAATTTAACTATTGTTGAAACTTTTTTTTCGTGGAAAATTATTTTTTTTTAAACTCATAATTGAACTATTCCATTCGTGTTTGAAAATCGATCTTTTTTAGTCAGAAATTCAACTATTTGGTTGTTGCAAGTTCATGAATTTCCTTCAAAAGTGATATTTTTTGGGAGAAAATTGGTTGAAAATTTAACTATTTGGGTGAAAATATATTTGTTTGGTTGAAAAGCTGTCTTTTTGGTTGAAAATCAAACTACTTTTTCAAAAATTCATTTTTTTTCAACTGAAAATCGCACTTTTTGATTGAAAATTATTTTTTTTATTGAAAGCTTATATTTTTGAATTCAAAATTCAACTGTATTGTAGAAAGTTCTTTTTTTTATTCAAAAATTCAATTATATTCTAGAAAATTGTTTTTTTTATTTGAAAAATAGTTTCTTGAAATAAAAATGTAGGAATTCCATTTTTGGTTCAAATTTGAACTTTTTTATTTTGAAAATTCAACTATTTGGTTAAAAATGTATGTAATTTGTTAAAAAATCGTCCTTTTTGCGGAAAATTAATCTTCTTGCTTTAAAATTCGTATTTGGAATGCATTTTTTTTCTTTATTGACTAAAAAATCTTTTTTGTTTGAAAACTCAACTCTTGTTGAAAATTTGTGTTTTCGAATTAAAGGTTCAACAGTTTTGTAGAAAATTTGAATTTTCTCTGGAAAATTCAATATTTTAGTAGAGAATTCAACTAATTGGTCGACTTTTGAACTACTTTTTTTTAAATTAATTTTTTAGTTCAAAATTCATCATTTTAGTTAAAGTTTTGTTTGTTTGTTAGAAACTAAGTTTTTTAACTGTAAATTGCAATGTTTGGTTAAAAATTAACTTTTTAATTAAAAATGTATATGTTTTGTTTTGAAAAATCAACTGCATTGTAGAAAATTCTTATCAGAATCTTCTATAAAAAAATTATCAGGCTTTAAAATTCAACAAATTCGGAGAAAATTCAATTTTTTCAATTGAAAATTAATTTTTTGAAACGAAAATATAACTATTTGATTTTTCGTTGAAAACTGATATTCGTAATTCACCAATTCAAGTATTTTGTTAAAAAATTATCTTATTTGTTGAAAATTTAAAATTGCGAAATTTAAAAAAAAATTGTTTACTCAGTTACAATTTTTTTGAAAACATGCAAAAACATGTTTTTTTTTTAAATTAATACAAATTATTAACATGTTTCTTTCGTTCAAGCTGACGCAGTTTCAGGTTTGAATCAATCCAAAAAACATGTTTTCCTATATTTTCAAAAAATTTGTAATAAGGCAAAATTTTTTTTTTAATTAAATTTTTTTTTTAATTAAATTTTTTTTTTAATTTAAGAAAGGGAACAGAAGATATTAACGGGTCAAATTTTTTTTTAAATTTACAATGAAAGTATTAATTATAGTAAGGATAAAATGACAAATCTTGGAAAGAAATATTTATGAGAACGAGAAAGTTTGTATTTAACTAATTTTATTTTTTCTCTGACCTTTTTATATCACTCTGGATGGATTTCCAACTTTCATTGAAAATTATTTAACAATGTAACATGTCTTACAAAAAGATCGTTCTTTTCGATATATGAAAATATATGTTCAATCTTTCCCCTATTTCCCCCTTTATGCCTTAGATCTTGTCTTCACGATACATTTTTGATATTAAATTTTTTTTTTTTTTTAATTTTCAGATGATGAGTTCCAGGAAGATTTCATTCAAGATCTCAGTTCTAAATTGGACATCCCGCTCCTTTTGGGAGGCGAGGGATCTCCGATTTACGATGAGAGTCCTGATGATATAATGAAGAATGCCACGGAATCCCCATCATCATACAACACAGACGACTTGGACATGAACTTTATGCCCATGGATCTGGACGTTTTTCAAAATATTTGTTCCGATGGTGAGTTAATAAAAATTTGAAATTAAAAAATATATTTAATTGCAGGCCTCACAGAGGTAATTTTTTGTTCGAATTTTCATACATATCGTCCGGAAATTTTTTCTAATCCACAAAAAAATAAATCCATTTTTTTTGCTTTGAAAAAAAATGATATTGTTGTGGTTCAAGCCCCATGAACTTTAACACGTATTTCCCATAAGAAGAAAAAAACGTTTTTGTAAATTTTATTCAGAATAAAATTTGAATTTATTATTGATTTTGTATATTGATGAGCGTTTTGAATTAGGATTTAAAAAGCGTATTTTCTGTCTTTATTAATAGTAATTACATCATTTAAATTTCGCGGGAAAATGTATCGCTTACAATTAGAAAGGGCGCTAAATTTAAATGATAAAAGAAGTCAGAGTAATGCGAAACTTATTATTCTCGTAAATCAGTGCCTTATTCAAGGTTGCTACGACACAATTAATTTTTTAGTAGGTATAAAACCAACCACACACCTAGAAGATTAATAATGTTGATACCAAAAAATGTTTGTTTCTAAATATATTTTAAACACTTTTTAAGTAAAAAAAATTTTTAATCGAGCAAATGAATTTTTAACTAAAACTATGAATCTTCAACCAAAACAATGAATTTTTAACCAAATAATTATTTGAATTTTCAACCCAATAGATTAATTTTCTACCAAAAAAGACGCATTTTCAACAAAGTACATGAATTTTAATCTGAAAAAGATCAATTTTCAACCAACAGTAGAATAGTTAAAATCTTGAAAAAGCAAATGTTCAGCAAAAAAAGTATTTTCAACAAAATAGTTTTTTTCATGAAAAAAAGATGTTTCAATCAAAAAAATAAATTCTCAATAAAATAATTCAACTTTAATTGAATTTTCTACCAAAAAAGATACAGTTTCAATAAAATATACAAAATTTCAATTAAAAAGTATAAATTTCCAACCCAAAAATAGAATAGATCAAATTGCAGTTAGAAAAGTAAATTTAAAAAAAAAAAGAATTTTCAACAAAAGTAATTAATTTTTAACTAAATATATAAATTTTCAAGAAAAAACGGAATAGTTACATCTTTAATTGAAGAAATTAATTTTCAACTAAAAAGAAACGAATTATCAACCAGAGAAATTAATTTAAACATTTTGAATCACAATGATGAATTCTCAAACAAAAATATGAAATTTTGACCAAATAGTGGACTTTTCAACCCAAAAGATGAATTTTCTATCAAAGTATAGTATAATTTCACCTAAAAAATTAAATTATTAAAAAAGATAAATTTTCGATAAAAAATCGAACAGTTACGTTTTCAAATTAGAAAATTAATTCTGAATAAAAAAACTAATTTTTAACCAAAAAGATCAATTTTCAACCAGTGAGATGAATTTTTTACCAGAATAGATAAATTTTCAACAAAGTACATGAATTTTTAACCAAATATTTGAATTTTTAAAGGAATTTTTAACCAAAAAAATGAATTAGCTAACAAGAAGATTAAATATTCTCCCACAAAATTAAAATTTTCAATAAAATACAGGAATTTTAAGCCAAAATTTTGAACCAAACATGTACGAGTCAAATTTTGAGATAAAACAATTAATTTTCAAATAGAAAACATAATTTTCAACAAAATAATTGAATTTCGAACAAAAAAAAAAGGTTTTCCGACCAAAATTATGAATCATCAACCAAATAAATTAATTTTTCATAAAGTAGTTCCACTTTCAACTAAGTACTTGAATTTTCTACTAAAAAGATGATTTCTCAATGAAAAACGTGATATATTATATTTAAACCAAAAAGAGGATCTTAATTTTATACCATAAATAATTCAATTCAATCAAAAAAGATGAATTTACAACTAAATATTTGCGATTTTCAACCATACTAATAAAATTAATTTCAACTTCAATTTATCGAAAATTATTATATCTTTTTTTAAAACAATAAATCCTTTAAATTCTCTTTAATGCTCTATAAATTAATTTTTTTTTTAACATTGGGAAAAAGAGGAAAAATAATTCACTTAAGACAATACAATACTATTTTTAAAATGATTGTTTTTGAGGTTCACTTATTATTTTTTCGTAACTAAAAAGTAAAAGCAAAAATAAAGATTTGAGAAAAAAATCAATTGTCTAGCATTATTCTAAGAAAAGAAAGTTGTAAATAATAAGCAATTGTTTAAATAAGAATATTTGTTAATTTGCATTAATTATTACCCCACTGAGTTAAAAGTGGACAAAGAGTTTTCAAGAGCTATACAAAATTTCAAGTGATTTTAAAGGATTTTAAATATTTTAAAACATTTTAAAAGATTCCTATAAATTGTTTATTTATTTCAATATTTTGAAGGGATTTCAAAGAGTTTGAAACATTTTAGGTTATTTAAAAATATTGCAAGGCATTTTCGAAAGATTTAAACAATTTTAAGTGGTATAATAATTTTAAGGGATTTTAAAAATTATTTCTAATTCATTTGAATTCTTTTGAATTGTTTTGTAGTCATAGTCACTTTTTTGGTTTGAAATTGAAGAGATTTTCAAATATTTTTTGCAATTTATTTGGAATTGGCCCTGAAATCGTATTAATTTATCCTAAATCAAATTTTACTGAAATCAATGGAATTTTTTCGATTCTCAAAATTATTTCCATTTCAGTTAAATTCATTTTTGGTTATAAATTAGTATGGTTTCAAAGATTTGAAATTATTTTTTGGAATTCACCTTGAATTCTTTTGAATTCTTTGAAATTCTCTTGAATTTTTCTAAGCTCATTTCAAATTTACTGATTTCAAAGGATTTTAAATATTTTAGGGAATTTCAAAAGTTTCCAAGGATTTTCTAATTATTATTTTTATTAATTTGAAGGGGTTTTAAATCGTTTGAAATATTTGGGATGAAATTATTTTTTTGGAATTCACCCTGAATTCTTATCAATAAATTTATCTTGAATTCTTACAAATTCTTTCAAATTCTTTAGAATTCTTTTTAATTTTTTTATTCACTTGATTTCTTCTAAATTTTCTCATTTTTACCTAATTCAATGGATTTTTTAATGAATTTTTAAATATTTTTATTTAATTGGTTCTGAGGATCGATTAATAAAATGATAAAAAAATTTGAAATATTTCAAGGTATTTTTTCAAGTTTCTTGGCATTTTCAAGAGCTTAAAAAATTTTAAGGGATTGCAAAAGATTGTAAGGAATTGGAAATATTTAAGGTTATTTTAAAAGATCACAAAGTAATTTTTAATTTATTTCAGTAATTTAATGGAATTTTAAAGGATTTGAAATATTTACGATATTTTAAAAGATTCGCAGATTTTTTTTCAATATTTTTTATAATTAATTTGGAATTCGTCCTGAATTCTTATTAATATATCCTGAATTCACATTAAATTTTTAGGCTTTTCATCAAATTCTTTTGAATTCTCTTTAATTTTTTCTAAAATTCATTCCAAACTTAATTCAATTAATTTTTTCATATTTTTCATTTTTTCATATTTTTAAATTTTTGTCAATTCATTTTATTTTTTTTTAATTAACTTTGAATTTTTATGCATTTCATCGAATTCTTCTCGTTTTACTTAAATTCCTCTGAATTAACTCAAATTTTACAGAAATAAATGGATTTTTTGAATTGTTTTGTAGTCATTAGTCATTTTTTAGTTAGAAATTAGTAGGGTTTCAAAAATTTGAAGAGATTTGAAATTATTTTTTGAAATTCACCCTGAATTCTTTTAAATTCTTTGGAATTCCCATGAATTTTTTTACCTCACTTGAATTATTCTAAATTAACTCAACTATATTTACTTCAATGGATTTTTTTTCATTTTTAAAAGTTTTTATTTAATTAATCCTGAAGTCTTTTAACCTCACCTTGAATTCTTAGGCATTTCATCGAATTCTTTTGAATTCACTTTGAATTTTTATGAATTTCATCAAATTCTTCTCTTTTCCTTTATATTTCTCTAAAGTCATTCTAATTTTACGGAAATCAATGAAATTTTGTTGATTAAAAAAATTGCTTTCAATTCATTCAATTTTTTTTTTAATTTAAAATTAACTTTAAAAAATAATCATGGATTTCAAAGCATTTGGAATATTTTAGGATAATGCATTTTCTAGAATTTTAGAAGATATGTAAAAATTGTACAGGGCTTATGAGGCTTTAAGATATTTTAAAAGAATTCACTGGTTTTTATAAGATTTGCGAGGATTTCTATGATTTTAAGAGATTTTTAAGCTCTCAATGTATTTTAATACATTTTCCAGGATTTCAGGAAATATCATAATAGAATTTCACGGGATTTCATAATATTTTAGTGGATTTCAAAGAATTTATTCACGAGAAGTGAGGTATTTTGTAAGGGTTTGAAGATTTTAGGACATTTGAAATTCACCCTGAATTCTTACTAATTTACCATAAATTCTTTTAAATTATTTGGAATTCTCTTGAATTTTATGAATTCACTAGAATTTTCTCAATTTACTTGAATTCTTCTAAATTGATTCAATACTACTTAATTCAATGATTTATTTTTAATTTTTAAAAGCTTCTATTTAATTGATCCTGAAAATAAAATTGACAAAATGATCAAAGGATTTGAAATATTTTAAAGTATTTTTTGGAAATTCCTTGGCATTTTTAAGATGTTTCAAAAATATCAAAAGATTTTAAATGATTTTAAATACTTTAGGTTATTTTAAAAGATTACAAAGAAATTTTTTAATTGATTTCAGTAATTTAAGGGGATTTCAAAGGATTTTAATTATTTCAGGGTATTGTAAAAGATTCTCAGGCATTTTCAAAAGCTTTAAAAAGTTTCAAGGGATTTCAAAAAATATAAAAGGATTTGAAATATTTTTAGGAAATTTTAAACGATTCCCAGAAATTTTTAATTTATTTCAAAAGTTTGAACGGATTTCAAAAAGGATACGGTACACCAGATTTCAAACAATTCATTAGGATTTCAAAAGATTTCCAGAATTTCAAAGATTTTAAGAAGGGTGCAGTATAACAGATTTCAAACATTTCAAAGATTTTAAACGATTTAAAATTTTGTTAGATTTCAAATATTCCAGTGATTTTAAACGAATACAAAAAATTTCAGAAAGATTTCACAAATAATTCAGAAGAATTTCACAAGATTTCCAGAATATAAAAGATTTCAAAACGGGTATAGCACACCAGATTTAAAATATTTCAAAACATTTTAAAGATTTCAAACGATTTCACAAATATTTCAAATATTTCGAATAATTTGCCAAAGATTTCACAGAAATTTTATGATTGCTATTTCAATTTTGTTAAAAATTATTTTTTTGGTTTAAGATTTATCATTTTAATTGAAAATTCATCTCTTGTTGGAAATGTAACTAACTACTTTGTTGAAAATCAATTTTTTAAAACTAAAGATTGAACAATTCCAGTAGAAAATTTAACTATTTTGCTCAAACTTTTTTTTTAAATTTGATTTTTAACAGAAAAGTTAACTATTCTGTTTTTGGTTGAAAATGTATCTTTTTTGAATGAAAACTGAACTGTTTGGTTGAAAATCGATATTTTTAATTTAGAAATCAAGCTATTTGTTTGAAAATATAT
>CAKNXH010059258.1:0-12595 GCA_932178445.1 Andricus quercusramuli | reverse complement strand
TATGCTCACGCTGATTAGTGTCGCCACAGAGGTATCCAGGAGAATTTCGTAGTGCAAGAGATAGAGGCAAAAGTGTGATGCAAAAAAGCAAAGGGCTCATACTATCCCCTTGAAAGACGCCCCTCTGGAAGGTGACGTTGTTCGTCGTCAGACGATAATTCCTAGATGAGATGGTAAATCTAGTTTTCCAAAGAGGCATCAATCTCTCTATGCATCTCACTATGTGTGGATGTACCTTCAAGCTTTCCAACAGACAGATGATAAGTCTATGAGAGGTTGAATCAAAAGCTTTCCGGTAGTCAATCCAGGCCATCGACAGGACGCGCTGATGGACTGTAGCGTCTTTACAGACACACCTGTCAATCAGCAGGTTCTCTCGACAGCCTGCTACACCTTTTTTCGAGCCACGTTGTTCGTACATCTCTCGCCATACAGGCTCAATTCGTCGAACAATCCTGTTGTTTAGGACAGCTGTAAAAATCTTATACAGTGTGTTCAAACATGTTATTGGCCTGTAATTCTCTGGTTTGGACAAGTCGCCTTTTTTCGGTAGGAGTATAGTGCGTCCTAACACTAGCCACTGCGGAATGGGCATCTCCGACTTTAAATATGAGGTGAATATGCGGGCCAAATGTTGGTGTGTAGAAGTAAACTTCTTCCACAAAAAGTTCTTGATACAATCTGGTCCAGCACCGGAAAAGTTCTTCGTGCCTCTAAGTGCTTTTTTCACCTCTTCGGCAGTGACTGATGGGCACTCCTCCTCAGATTTTATGAGGCTGTCGCAAAACTCCTTGAAGCGAATGATATTGTCAGTATCTTCCTTCAACTCTAGTGTTTTTGGGATCTTGTACACCTCTCTCCAAAAAGTCTCTACCTCCTTGGGCTTGGGTGGATTTTTTACAAAAACAGGGGGATCACTGAAGAGGCGCGATGGGTCAGCGAGAAACTGTTGATTCTCTCTGATCCATCTCTCCCTCTTCTGTATCCTCCTCCTTGCGTCAGATAACAGCCTTATTTTGTCAAGAATATGCTGCTTGATTGCCAGCAGCTTTGACTTGTTTAGTGTGTGATTCAAGGTCCTTAGTTCTTGGGCGAACTTTCGAACCCTTTCCGTGAACGGTCTACCAGATGTTATGTAGTCAATCACACATTGAACACGGGACGCATTCTGTCTTGCCCATCTAATTTTCTTGTTCAGTTGATGCAAGCGTCTTCTTGTCTTTTGATCCATCGTCGGTTTGAGCCTTCGATTTGAATCAGCCAAAGCTCTCGCAGCACCATAAACTGAGCAATTGATGGTCCAGAGGTCGGACTCTTGCGAGATATCTCCACAAAGGGAGGCATCCATTTCAGCCAGATCTTGGGGCTTAAGAGGAACTTGCATGTTGATGTTCCTCCTTGTACTGAAATTGCCATCATCTTCAAGAAGGTGCCTACTTTCTGCGGTTGGTCTTAATGTTGTTTCATCTTCGTCTGCAGCTTGTTCAAGCAGCGGTTGAGGAAGCGCTCCGCGTACATATCCATTTTTGCGGAGGTAGTCGGCTTGATTTCGCAAAGACTGATGCGAAACGTGTTGAAGCTCTGGGTGTTTCTGGCACCACAGAGTATGCATACGCGCCATAAAGCCTCCACGAACAGGGATAATACTGGCATCGTAGCAGTCTAACACATCATTCTTAAGTTGATCCGTCCACTCAATGTGGGCGTTTCGCCGGTTCGTCGTTGTGTTTCCATCTAAATTATTTTCAGCACCCCGAACTCTAGGATGATCAGCATTGTTTGCCGATCCATTGTCGGGTGCTCTGCGCGTTCGATCGTTTTGAACCGCATCTACAACATTTTGGTGCTTTTTTGGTTTCATTGTTGTTCCCACGAGCAGCTAGGGAAAGGGTTCGTCCATCCTTGTACAGCCCCGCGTGCAAGGATAAGGCTATTACTCTGAAACATCGCCCGATATCCCAGGGTCACCGTTAAAGACACCTCACCCAGGTGCCATGCAGCTTTCGGCACGGTTCGCACACCTTCGCTTAGGGGTTATTCCTTCGGGACCATCCCTGGACAATTGTCCGCGACTACTTATTAATTATTGTACCCATATTCAGCAGAAACCCTTGGTACGGGGACCCTCTATCCGCAACCCGAGGACGCGTTCGGTGGCTTTATCATAAGCCCTTCGGTTCTATTCCAAGGGAATCGAAACCGAAATATATATATATATATAATTTGGGTGTTATCTTTTGTAACACATTGTTTGATCTTTTGCAATACTTAAAAAGTAAAAAATTGATTTCCGGTCACAAACATTGAGGCTGAAAGGCATCTTAATATTTACAACTGAATATAGCGATATAAATAAAAGAAAATAAGTGCATGCAAAAATACAAGTCCACACTTTAGCAAAAATGAAATCTTGATTTTTTCTTAGAATTCTACTAGACTTATAACGAGTGAACAGTGGTACTACTAGTTGTAACGAATTCTCTAATATTTAGTTATAATTAAAAAATAAATGCGTACCTCCGTCACAAATTTAATGACTTAAAGCTGTTTTTATATTCCCTACTGAATATGGCCATACAAATAAAATATATATTTACTTGCGAGAAGTTTAAGTCTATGTCGTTAAGATGTCGTAACGATGTCGTAGAGATGTCGTTAAGACGTTGAGCTACAAGCTACCATTTAAGCTCCTTGTCTTGTAATGAAATGCAAAGAAATCTTGAGTCAGGTTATTTGAAATTTTCATTTTATTTTTTTTTCATAGAACACACTTTACTGCAAATGAAATCTTTATTTCTTTCTTTTAATATTGATTCTATGAGACTTATAGAGAGAGAACAGTGGTGCTACTATTATCAACATATTCTCTGATATTTTTCTATGATTGTAAAAGAAATGCATACTTCCGTCACAAAATTAACGACTGAAAGCTGTTTTTATTATTTCCCCACTGAATATCGCCATACAAATAAAAAATATATATACTTGCGATAAGTTTAAGTCTATGTCGTTAGGATGTCGTAACGATGTCGTAAAGATATCGTTAAGACTTTGAGCTAGAAGCTACAATTTGGAGCTCCTTGTCTTGTAATGAAATGCAATAAAATCTTGAATCAGGTTAATAAATTTGCATTCTAATGTATTTTGGAGAGATCACACTTTAGTAAAAATGAAATCTTGATTTTTTCATTGAATATTGATTCTGCTACACTTATAATGAGTGAACCGTAGTGCTACTAGTTGTAACAAATTCTCTGATATTTAGTTATAATTAAACAATAAATGTGTACTCCCGTCACAAAATTAACGACTGAAAGCTGTTTTTATATTTCCTACTGAATATGGCCATACAAATAAAATATATATTTACTTGCCACAAGTTTAAGTCTATGTCGTTAGGATGTCATAACGATTTCGTCGTTAAGACTTTGAGCTACAAGCTGCAATTTGGAGCTCCTTTTCTCCTAATGAAATGCAAAGAAATCTTCAATCAGATTATTTAAAATTTGCCTTTTAATGTATTTTGGATAGAACACGCTTTAGTAGAAATGAAATTTTTATTTTTTCTTTGAATATTAATTCTACTAGACTTATAACATGTGAACAGTGGTTCTACTAGTTGTAACAAATTCTCTGATATTCAGTTATAATTAAAAAAAAATGTGTACTTCCGTCATAAAATTAACGACTGAAAGCTGTTTTTATATTTCCTAATTAATATGGCCATACAAATAAAGAATATATTTACTTGCGACAAGTTTAAGTCTATGTCGTTAGGATGTCATAACGATGTCGTAAAGATGTCGTTAAGACTTTGAACTACAAGCTACAATTTGGAGCTCCTTGTCTCATAATGAAATGCAAAAAACTCTTACATCAGGTTATTTCAAATTTGCATTTTAATTTTTTTTTGATATTACACACTTTAGTGAAAATGAAATCTTTATTGCTTTCTTTGAATATTAATTATATGATACTTATAGCGAGAGAACAGAGGTGCTACTAGTTTCAACACATGCTCTGATATTTGCTTATAATTAAAAAAATAAATGTGTACTTCCGTCACAAAATTAACGACTGAAAGCTGTTATTATATTTCCTACTGAATATGGCCATACAAATAAAATATATATTTACTTGCGACAAGTTTAAGTCTATGTCATTAGGATGTCGTAAGGATGTCGTAAAGATGTCGTTAAGACTTTGATCTACTAGCTGCAATTTGAAGCTCCTTGTCTTGTGCTACTAGTTGTAACAAATTCTCTGATATTTAGTTATAATAAAAAAAAAATCTGCCCGCTCAGCGGGCACATCCTCATCGACCGCTTCGCGTGCGGCTCGCTCCGGTCGCAAGTTTGAGCGCGCCTAGGGCGCGCGACTGTTGACTCTCGCGCTTCGCGCTCGATTATGTATTTATCCCACGCTTCGCGCTATATTATGTATTCACTTTGCGCTACGCGCTCGGAAGTATTTACATAGCGCTTTAGGCTCGGTTCTTCTAGATTTTTGAACTTCGTGTTCGACTTCGATGGAAAGAAAAAGTTTATTTGCAAATATTATAAAATTATCAAAACCTCTACATATGAAGTGATTGTTAAATTTGTTTTTATTTTGGACTGAAAACGAACTTTATTTACTTGAGGTTCTATCGACCCTAAGGAACACATTCTCATCCAGACACTCGCGCTTCGCGCTCGATATTTGATTTGAAAATCATTTGAACCTTGCGTTCCACGCTTATTTCTGTGCACCGTATGATAGAAACAAAAAACTTTGAGTGCACTTACGGCGTGCAACTTGGTCGTCGCGCTTCGTGCTCCCGAATACACTGATCGTGCACTTTGCGCTTTGTTATATGTTGTCCATATACAAATTACAAAATTTGTATTTGATTTCAAATAAAGAATAATGCTATAATTTAGGCGACAAATTTTATTAGTTACAATGTCATTTTAGCTTCCCTCCACAAAAGGACATACAGAACCATACAGAAAAAAAGTCTGTATGGAAAAAGTTGGTTATTGTCATGTAATATTCCAGCAAATCCATACAGACTTAACCTTTCTGTATGGATATGTATGGAATGTCCAACAGAAGATGTTCAGGTTTCTGATGGCTTCTGTATGGATTTGTAATTCGTTTTGGGAAATGCCACATTGGACCCCACGGACCCCCGGGTTTCTATGCT
Source organism: Andricus quercusramuli (assembly GCA_932178445.1). Lineage (NCBI taxonomy): Eukaryota > Metazoa > Arthropoda > Insecta > Hymenoptera > Cynipidae > Andricus > Andricus quercusramuli. Next base: position 7,407 of record CAKNXH010059258.1, on the reverse strand, counting down.
CCTGTATGGAATTCCCTACAAAGGAGGATCTAGTTTCAGTATGGATTTGCAATTCGTTTTGGGACCATATTGGACCCTGCGAACCCCCGGGTCTGTATGGTTCTGTATGGAATTTCCTACAGAAGAGGATCTGGTTTCTGTATGGTTTTTCAAATTGATTCGGGGAATTCCACATTGAACCATACAAACCCCCGGGTCTGTATGGCTCTGTATGGAGTTTCCTACAGAAGTGGATCTGGTTTCTGTATGGATTTGCAATTTGATTTGGGGAATTACACATCGCACAGTACAAACCCCCGGGTCTGTATGGTTCTGTATGCAGTTTCCTGCAGGAAAGGATCTGGTTTCTGTATGGCTTTGCAATTCGATTTGGAGAATTCCACATTGGACCTTACGAACTCCAGGGTCTGTATGGTTCTGTATGGAATTTCTTTCAGAAGAAGATCTGGTTTCTGTATGGATTTTCAATTTGATTTGGGGAATGCCACAGTGAACCCTGCGAATCCCCGGGTTTGTATGGATCTGTATGAAGTTTCCTACAGAAGAGCATCTGGTTTCTGTATGGATTTGCGATTTGATTTGGGGAATTCCACAATGGCCCCTCCAGACCCAGGGTCTATATGGTTCTGTATGGAGTTTCATACAGAAGAGGATCTGGTTTCTGTATGGATTTGTAATTCGATTTGAGGAATTCCACAACAGCCCCTACGGACCCCAGGGTCTATATGGATCTGTACGAAATTTTCTGTTTGAGAATGCCATATTGAACCCAATCAAAACTCGATCTTCAACATAGGATTTCTATAGAATATCCTACGGTGCACCAGTCAAGAATGAAAATTTTTGAGATGTCCCAGTGTTGAATAGTCTCAATCGGTTCCTTTTTTTTTTTAACTAAGGGAATTGTGATGAGGTAATAGCTCACTGAAGTCACTCAATTTTAAGCAACTAAAAAACAGTATTTATTGAAGCAAGGTTCTAAAATCTTTAGATTAACCAGTTTTTACGAAGCGTCTCATTAACTACGCAACTAACGTTGATTATAAGTTTCGTTGTAACAAGTTACACGCGACAGAGATGTAACTCGGTGCCCGCTCTTTGACTTACTAACTAAACGAACTAGTCGCGCAAACATACACGAATCTCCTGTTATTCGTCATATTCACAAATGTATACAATCCTCAAAGGTAAATTCTATCGCTCTCTTTGCTCACTCTGAACATACCGCCCGCTTTGTGATGCTGAGGCAACACAATAATAATTCGTAAACTAATCAGAGTTCTCAAAGTAAAGCGAACATTAGACCGCCTTTTTTCTAATGCCGCCCGCTTTGATAGAAAGGCTTAATTAAAAAGTATAAAGTTTAAATGACATTAGCCGCCCGCTATTGAGTATCATAATTCAAAATTTTATATTAACACATTTTGCAATTCAAGAAATAACATTTTGTTAATACTTAGTGAAATTAATTAACCTAACTTATTTAATATTGTTGGCCAACTCGGCAGCTCCCACTGATGAAAGAGGCAAGATACAAACTTTTGATATAGGTCGATCGTATTCAGAAGTGGCAGTCTTGATTCTGACTGTTCGAATCAGTCCATCCTTTCCCTCGAAAGATTTTATAATGCGACCGAGTTGCCATTTAGACGGAGGAAGAGCATCGTGTCTCATAAGCACCATTGACCCAACTTTAATATTATTATGAGGACTTCTCCACTTATAACGTTGTTGTAAGGAGTTTAGGTACTCCACATTCCACTTGCGCCAAAATATTTGAGATATGCGTTGTACTATTTGCCAGCGAGTCAATCTATTTTCAGGAATCAGCTCAACAGAGGGTTCAGGAGGACTCGTAAGAGGAGCACCTATTAAAAAGTGTCCTGGAGTAAGATAAGAAAGGTCATCAGGTTCATCAGAATGAGGACCAATAGGTCGTGAATTAAGGCAGGCCTCAATTCGAGCGATAGTAGTTGTGAATTCTTCGAAAGTTAGGGTGTGAGTGCCCACACATCTACGTAAGTGGTGTTTCAAACTCTTGACACCTGCCTCCCATAACCCTCCAAAATTAGGAGCTGCAGGGGGGATAAAATGCCATGACGTGCCTTCAATAGATAAGCTATTGAGCATATCAGGATCTCGACGTAATTGTTTTAGGTTATTTCTTAACTGTAGATCAGCACCCTGAAAAGTGGTTCCATTATCGCTATAAATATGAGTAGGCATACCACGACGAGATGCAAAGCGCTGATAAGCGGCTAAAAAACCTTGAGACGTAGAGTCCGAGACTAGTTCCTGATGAATCGCTCTGGTAACACAGCAAACGAAAAGTGCAACATACCCTTTATAGCTTTTATTCCTTCTACCTGGTGCGAAACGAATTTGAAAGGGACCCGCATAATCCACTCCTGTATGAGTAAAGGGCCTACAAATGGTTGTTCTAAAGCTTGGTAAGCTACCCATTAATTGTTCAAGAGTAGCGGCACGCTCGCGAACGCAAATCACGCATTTACGAATGATACTTTTTACAAGATTCCGACCTCCGATGATCCAGAATCCTTGACGTACAGTATATAAGGTCAATTGATTACCACCATGCATGGACCTTGAATGAGCGTGTCGCGCAATCAACTCAGATATTCGATCAGTGAGTAAGATTTTAGGATGCTTTTCGTCATAGCTGATCGGAGCTTGTTGCAAGCGACCTCCCAAGCGAACCACTCCTGAAGTATCCAAGAATGGATTTAACGCCTTCAAGGGCGAATTAGCAGGAACAGGTTCTCGCTTTTTCAAGGCGCGAATTTCGTTTGCGAAAGCTATATTTTGCAAATAGAGTATCCAAAACAACGATGCTTGCTTTAATTCGGAAGCATCGAGTAAGAGAGACTGTGGTGCTTTCTCAAAAACCGATCGCCTTCCCCACCTTCTTCGAAAGGAATTGATAAAACGCAAACAAAATGATGTGACACTTAGTAATTTGGGCCAAGAAGATGAATCAGTGACCATTTCTTGCAAGATACCATTTTCTTTCACTACATGATGCACAAATTGTGCTTTAAGAGGTCCAGTTTTTTCCAAATCGACACCTTCTGGAAGTGGAGGTGTTGTGCCAGGCCAACTCACCGAATTACGAAATAACCAAGATGGACCTCGCCACCACAAGGAGTGATTCAACAGTTGTTCTGGCAAAAGACCCCTAGAAGAGCAGTCAGCTGGATTATCTCCAGTTGGAACATGTCTCCACTTAGCTCTAGGAAGCAAATTATGAATTTGAGCTACTCGATTGGAAATCAAAGTTTTCCAAGTGGTAGGATGCTTGCTTAGCCAGGCTAGAACGACGGTGGAATCAGGGTGACAGTATAGGGGGGTATTTTGAAACCTCATGACATTTATAATATAGTGTATAGTCTTCGCAAGTAATTGAGCACCACATAGCTCTAATCTTGGTATAGTGACTGGCAGAATCGGCGCTACTTTAGTCTTAGCAAATAGTAGAACTACTTGTATCTCGCCATTCTCCTGAAGAATGCGGAGATACACTACGGTAGAATAGGCTCTCGCCGAAGCATCAGAAAACCCATGCAATTCATACCCTAAGCTAGTTTGTAGATGTCCTGTCCATCTTGGAATTTGAATCTCTTCGAGTTTACTTAGTTGATTATAGAAATTGTTCCAATGTTTTGTAAGATCATCAGGAAGTGAATCATCCCATTCTAGTTTACGAATCCACAATTCTTGCATCATTCGTTTAGCTACAATTATAACAGGTGAAAGCCATCCCAAGGGGTCGTACAATTTAGTTATTATCGATAATATTTTCCTTTTTGAAGGTTTTTCAATTACTGGATTCTCTACTCGAATTTGAAAATTATCAGAGGTAGGATCCCAGTGCAATTCCAATACTTTCAGCTGTATATTCTCTCCGGAAAAGAAATTGAAAGCTCTCTCATGATCGCCTTGTGGACAATCAGAAAGTAGCGATTCGTTATGCGAAGCCCATTTTCTAAGATGGAAACCTCCTAGTTCCATTAGGTGTGAAACCTGAACTCGCAACTCACTAGCTTCTTCAACAGAGTCTGCGCCAAAGGGAATGTCATCAACATACAAATTATTTTCTAAAATAGCCTTTGCTTTAGAAAAAGCAGATCCCTCATCACTAGCCAACCGTTTAACAACCCTATTGGCCAGGTACGGGGCACATGCTGTTCCATATGTGACAGTAGTCAATCGCCAGGCTTCGACTTTACCTTCTGGTGAATGCCATAAGATACGCTGGTAATCGCAGTCACGTGGATCCACTTTAATCTGCCGGAACATTTTTTCAACGTCGGCTACAAAGACAAATTGCGGCATGCGCCAGCGTAAGATAACGGAAATTAAATCTGTTAGCAATTTCGGACCTATATACAAATGCGAATTTAGAGAGGTTCCATTAGACGTGAGGCTTGAGGCGTTAAAGACTACACGTAAATGAGTGGTGGAACTGCTATCTCGAATGATAGGATGATGAGGCAGGTATACAGTCTGAGAAGAATCCGATTCAGAGAAATCATTAACCAATTCCATATGGTTTAATTGTTTATATTCACGCATGAACGCGTGATATTCCATTTGAAGTTCGGGCTTGTTTTTTAAACGGGCCAGATTTTTTCTAGGATAATTTTAGCTCTACCTAAAGAATTACCGATTTCGATGGGAGGGCCATTTCGAAAAGGCAATCTTATCATATACTGGCCGGAGGGCAATCGAGTACAATTAGCAACAAAATGGTCCTCGCAACGAATTTCATCCTCAGTCAAGGAGGATGAGGAGGGAGGTTCTTCCATCTCCAAGAAACGAGATAAATCATCGTGTAGTTCTAGAGCCGTACAATGACGAGCTGAGATTGAACGACCTATTTCAGAGTGTTCAATAGGTACTGATAATATCCATCCAAAAAGACTATTTTGGGCTGTTAAGGAACCAAGAACACCTTGTTTTAATCCTGGTAGCAGACAGGATCCAAATCTATCTGCTCCTAAAATAACATCTATTCTACTAGATCCAGAGAAATCGGGATCCGCCAAGCTGAAATTCAATAATTCCCCCAGATTTGCCTTATCTGGCAATTTGGGAGGAGTGTATGTAGTCAAATTGAACAAGACGAGGGCTTGTAAAGAAATTGGAGTTTGCTTTGACTCCTTAGTAGTTAACCATACTTGAGCTAGCCTTTTAGCGGTTCCGATGAATTCTCTATCAACGCCATATACTTGGGTGTTAATTTTTTGATAAGTGGGACGTAATATTTTTAAAACTCTTTCAGATAGAAAACTACATTCGGATCCTTGATCCATCAATGCGCGAAAACTCTCGCACCTACCATTGTCTGATTCTAATTTTATGACTGCTGTGGCAAGTAAGGTGGAACCTGGAATCCTGTCGTAATTATTTAAATGATAAGTGGCTTTATTATTCTGAAGGACATGATGCGCTCCCCTTATTATTGCAGGCTGATCATTGTTCACTACAGTATTTTGAATATTTTGTGAAGTAGACGGAATTTGAGAATTGTTTAAGTTAGGACCTACTGAGTTGTTCTCCTTAGTAGGAGCAGCCGAGTCAGCCACTGTGTTCCTATTATCATAGTGTAGAAGCGTATTGTACTTTCGATTACATTTTGCACAAGTGAATGTACTAGTACATTGATTAGGCCTATGACCTGGCGACAAACAATTTAAACAAGCGTGCTTTTGAAACACGAATTCCTTTCTTTTTTCAGTAGGCAAAACTTTAAATTCTTCACATCTAAGAAGTGTATGATTTTCCCGACAAAATAAACATTTCAAAATGGGTGATGTATTGTGGCTTTTGACTACTGACTTACCCTTTTCTTGTGAACTTAGACCAACCTTAGAAGCTTCAATTGCTTCCAAAACACGAATACGCTTTTCTAAAAATATATCCAAATCCTTATAAGTTGAGTATTCAGTGTCAGCACCAATCTGCATCTCCCACTCCTTCAAGGATGCAATATCGAGCTTCTTCGATGTTAAAAAAAATAATAAGTCACTCCATGAGTTAGTTTCGCGCTTTAAGTTTTTGAGAGCCGCCAGAGATTCATTTGTAGTATCGCGCAACTTTCTTAAATCTTCTATAGAGTTATTCGATACATTAGGCAAATTAATTAATTCTTGTAAATGAGCAGTGATTAAAGCTCTTTTATTATCGTATCTATTCTTTAGCGACTCCCAAGTTGCTACAAAATTAGCTTCCGAAATGACAACATGTTTCAATAAACTCTCAGCGTCACCCTTTAAAGATGTTTTTAAATAGTGAAGTCTAGTGACATTAGACAAAGAATCATTCTGAATTATAAGTGAATCAAACAAGTCTCTGAAGTTTTCCCAAGCTTTGTAATCTCCAGAAAATTCTGGTAACTTAATTTGCGGAAGTTTAACTGATACAGAATCATTTCTTATAATTTGTGATTGATTTGAACTTTCAGACGCAGCGCATTCTGGAGTAATTAAATCCAGCTGATTAACTGAGAAATCATGAGCATTTAAATACATATCTTCGATCAAAAGAAATTCACTTTTGTTGAAATAATCCATTTTTTCGCGTTCCGCGGAACTTGACAATGATTTAATTTGCAGATGTAAATTTTCGCATTTATGCCAACGTTCGTCAAGAAGCTCTAATCTAGATTTGATAATAGCCCTCGTAATATTGGCTTTTTCCCAATTTTTTTAAGTTAGTTTCAGTTCTTAGAATAGACTGAGAAGTCTCAGATAGCTCAGAGAGTAAGTCTTCCATTTTTAATAATGATGTCGATATAGTGTGATAGCACGAGAAAGTTGGTTGACAAGTTTAATTATCCTTCGATTTTACGTAATTACTATCCGATGAATTTTTGAAGATAATTGCAATGTAAATTAATAATATTAAAGTTTACAATTTTGAAAAAGAAAGGTTTAAACATTGAAGCTTAGACTTATCTTTACTTCCATTGGACGACTGTTTTGAAGATGAGTGTTGGTTGTGCCTCGTGGTGACATTGATGTAAGCTGGTTCATTGTCAAGAGATTAACAAGGATCTCGGTCAGAAAGAGAGATCAGTAGAAAAGGATAACGCATGAATGATCGTTATCGCACATATGAAGAGAAGGCTGGCTTCCTTCAAGAGTAGATAATATTAACTTCTGGCCGATTGAAATTGCGCAGAGAAAGAACTGCTTAAGAAGATAGAGAATAGGATTGACCATTCCAATTACGAATCATCCGATTCTCCTAAAGTCTGCGTGCACACACTTTTTTGTAGCCACAAGATTACACCACCATATCAAAGTTTTTTTTCTCGTCAAATTGACGGTAAAGAATAAACAATAATGTTTTCAGTTTAATGTTTTCAGTTCAACGAGAAAGAGT
>CAKNXH010059257.1:53480-66426 GCA_932178445.1 Andricus quercusramuli | reverse complement strand
TCGTAAAGTTCCTCGATTGTTGATGAGACAGGCTTCTCAAGTTTTTTTGATTGGTTCTAGGCGTCGCCTTCTTAGGATTAAAAGCAGTGGATGTTCGTTCCACGGCCTGAGCTGATTTGACATTGTCCACAAGATCCTTTCCAAAAAGAAACTCATCAGGAATGGTTGAATTCAACGAGTCCTTGAGAGGAGGTTCATACACTGCAAGAAGTAAGCTTCTCCTAATTTTAGTATTCTCCCGTTGTAGGTCAATGAGAATCCTACAAGAATCGCTCAAAGATTCTAGAAGAGCTGTATCCTCCGCGTTATTTCGATCAAAAATCGTAGAGATAGCCTTACAAGTCGCAGCTATAGCGGCCGTCAATTTTTCCTGCGTATGGAAAATTTTCTTGTCTCTTTTAAAAGTCGACTCTGGGAGCTTGCACGAATTGAAAACCGTATTCAATTTTGGAGGATCCAGGTTTATACAGTTGCTAGGAGGCGGATATTTTTTCAGTAACATAGAAAGTTCTTCCGCCGGTAAACCTAACTTCAGGATTTCATTCGAACGAACTGTGAAATCGTCGTGCATAGGCGGAGCTAAAACTCTGTCTTCTGCGAGTCGCTTTCCCATTACCTCAACAAAATTTTGAGGTAAATTCCTGACCTCTGGTCTCTGATCAATCAAATCAGTATTATTGTCTCCTTTATTTTGCGACGTTGCCGACTTGTCCTCTGCAGCATCTTTACCATGGATATTCCCACTGTCGGTACGGACGGAATCTACTCCTCTGGCGTCGGTAAGGGACGAGTGCAGTTGTTCGACTGATGACTGAGAGTCATAACCTACACAAAATCGAAATCATATAAGGCCCTTATATACCTATAGCAAATAATTTTGAGCAAGTATAAACTTAATCATTTTATGATGGGTATGAGCCCTTCAGACACAAAGTCTAGAATGTCGGCATGAGCCTGCTTTTGTGGTCTGAGTATGAGCCCCTCAAACACAAAAGACCAACATGTAGGTATGAGCCTGACAACTCTTGGTGGGTATGTGCCCTTTAGACAAAAGTCTCAAATGCAGGTATGAGCCTGCATAAAAAAATTGTTTGGGTATGAGCCCTCTAGAACTGCAAGACCGAGTTCCATTGAGTCTTGTACAAACGTCCGCAATCGAGATTAACAATCCGTATGGGTCATATTACATAAATATGTAATATAGTATATTTAAAAAACCTGAAATAAACTACTTACTGTAAGCGGAAGAATCAGATTCCGTGCTTGAATGACGTTTACGACGCTTGGACCCTTTCTTACGACGACGGTCCTCCCTCCTTGCTAGCTTCAAAATTCGCTTTAAAATTCTTCTACGCTGTTTAGGATCAGTAAGGTCGTCTTCCGATGACGATGATGTCGACGATGATGATGAACTATATTTTCTTTTCTTACTTTTTCCCATCTTTGACTCACTTAAAAAATGAACGAAGTGGATTGTCTGACACAAAGAAAAAGAATGACTAGATTCACATCATACAGGGCGTCAGCGACGCGCGCGCCCCGGTTTTTGGTTCTTTTAGCTTTCAAGTTGTGGTATTTCTGACCCGAAGTAGGGGGACTACGTGTTGATCTTGAGGAGGAGGCGCGAAATACAATTTAATATTAGGATGATAAGAATTGGAATTTTCAAGGAGTGAATTCATTTTATCTTCAGGGAAAGCTGTGATTATGTCGTCAACATAACGAAAGAAAAAAGGAACTGAAAAAGGCAGATTTTTAAGACAGTCGGATTCGAGTTTTTCCATAACTGAATTGGCTAATGCAGGGGAGAGAGGAGAACCCATAGCTGAGCAACTTTTTTGTTTATAATTGGAGCCATCAAATTTGAAAAAGGTGGAATTTAAACAAAGTTCAATACAATCTAAAAAGTAATGAAGTGAAATATCAGTAAGCTCAGGAATCTCAGACCATCTTGAAGTCACGCAGTCTAGAACATCAGGAGTAGGAATGCGTGTGAACTTAGCCCCCCACTTTCAAAATTTCGAATATTTTTTTAGAGTTCTGACATCCTTTTGAATAGTTCTATAGTTCCTGATAACTTTTAGAAATAGTTCCGGCATATAAATACTCTAAAAATGGCTTTTTCAAAATTGGGGGCTAAGTTCACGTTCCCCCGCACTTTTCGAAAAGTGAAGTTTTTTAAGAGTTCTGGGTAGATTTAGTATAGTTCTAGAGTTTCTGATACTTATTAAGAATTGTTCCAAAAAATTAGATCCAAAAAAAATTTTTCAAAAAATAGAGTCAGCCCCCCACTTTTGAAAAAATCAACTTTTTCTTTAATATTCCCGTATTTCCAAGAGAGTTCTAGAGTTCTATCATAAAATAATTTCGAAAAACTTGAAAACTCGAAAGTTACACAATTTCGAAAATCCCAAAATTACGGAGAAATTTTTCGAAGGATTTCCAGGAGTTCTGATCAGAGTTCTGGTAGCCCCCTGAATATTTCTAACAAAAATTCCAATAGAATTTTTCGATAAAATCAAAATCCAAAAACCTACAACACTACACATACCCAACAAATTTTGAAATTCGAAACTTTGAGAGTTCCAGGAGTTCTGATCAGAGTTCTGGTAGCCCCCTCAATGGTTCTAACAAAAAGTGTTATAAAATTTTCCGATAAACTCAAAATCCAAAAACCTATAACATTTTACACATACCAAACAAATTTTGAAATTCAAAATTTTGAGAGTTCCAGAAGTTCTGATCAGAGTTATGGTAGCCTCTGGATTACATCTGACGAAAGGTCTAATAAAATTTTCCCATAAACTCAAAATCCAAAAACCTACAACATTTTACACATACCAAACAAATTTTGAAATTCGAAATTTTGAGAGTTCCAGGTGTTCTGATCAGAGTTCTGGTAGCCCTCTGAATAGTTCTAACAAAAAGTCTAATAAAATTTTCCGATAAACTCAAAATCCAAAAACCTAAAACATTTTACACATAACAAATTTTGAAATTCGAAATTTTGAGAGTTCCAGGAGTTCTGATCAGAGTTCTGGTGACCTTCGGAATAGTTCTAACGAAAAGACTAGTACAATTTGCCGATAAACTCAAAATCCAAAAACTTACAATGTTATGTGTGAACTGTAAAGTATTATAGGTTTTTGGATTTTGAGTTTACCGAAAAATATTATGAGACTTTTTTGTAGAACTATCCAGGGGGCTACCAGAATTCTAATCAGAACTCCTGGAACTCTCAAAATTTCCAATTTCAACATTTGTTGGGTATTTGTAAAGTGTTGTAGGTTTTTGGATTTTGAGTTTATCGGAAAATTTTATTAGACTTTTTGTTAGAACTATTCAGGGGGCTACCAGAACTCTGATCAGAACTCCTGGAACTCTTTCGAAAAATTTTTCTGCAATTTTGGGCTTTTCGAAATTGTGTAACTTCCGAGTTTTCAGTTTATTGAAATTATTTTATGATAGAACTCTAGAACTCTCTTGGAAGAAACAGGAATATTGAAGAAAAAGATGATTTTTTTTAAAGTGGGGGGCTGGCTCTATTTTTTGAGAATTTTTTTTTGAGTCTAATTTTTGGGAACTATTTTCAGTAAGTTTCAGGAACTCTAGAATCATGCTGAATCTACCCAGAACTCTAAAAAAAACTTCACTTTTCGAAAAGTGCGGGGGAACGTGAACTTAGCCCCCAATTTTGAAAAATCCATTTTTAGAGTATTTATATGCCGGAACTATTTCTGAAAGTTATCAGGAACTGTAGAACTATTCAAAAGGATGTCAGAACTCTAAGAAAAAATTCGAAATTTTGAAAGTGGGGGGCTAAGTTCACACGCATGGAGTAGGAATGTTATTAAACCTGGAAACTAAATCTGAAGAAACTAATATGTAATCACAAGGGATACAACATAACTTCATTTTTTTTACAAAGGATAAACTGTCTGTGACGTGTGAATCGTTTTTTCCAATAACATTATTTAAAATTTTCGACAAGAAGGCAGATAATTTGTATAAAGGACCGTTAATAGTAGAAACAATTAATCTCAAAGGGGTATCAGGTTTTTTAGTAAGAGCTTGGTAAGAAGATATAAAATTCCTGAATTCTAAATCAGAGATAAAATTATTATTTGTGTCTTGTAGAGTAGCAGTGTATTCAAATTTGGATAAACAATAAAGTTTTTTATCATTTAGAATATCAGACATTTTTTTGTAGTCATCAGTTTTTGACATAGCAATCGTAACATTGCCTTTATCAGAATTAGTAAACATCACATCTGGATTTCTTAGTTTGAATTCACGTATCACATTAGAATTAAGTGATTGTTCAAATTTGAGTCAATTTTGATGTCTTAAGAAGGAAACATGATCCACGATAATTTGGGAACATTGATTTCTGATTAAAGTTTGAGATTCGCCATCTAAGTTAAAAATACCAGTTTCAATAGACGCAATGATGCTGTGCATGTGTAAGTAATTTCCTTCAGTTGCTCAGTCACTCGTCTCAAGCAGGATGTCAGGCTTTTGCCCTTATTAATTTATATTTTTATTCGTTTTCTCTTAATGTCTATTTATTGTTAAATAGTGTCTTCAACTTCCTCTTGGATTTTTACTTTGACTTTTCCTTATTGACCTTCCGTTTTCTTCGATGTTATCAATAATTATTGCTTTATATAGATTTAAAAATTGAGGGCCTCCTTTTATGAGGATACTTTATTTTGACCTTCATGTCCATGACTTGCTTCACGATTTAATACAAATAAAAGGTGGAGACTAAACTTACAATACTACTAGTTGATGAATAAAAGCTATGCTTCTGTCACGCGACAGTATTCGGAAAGTACGTCGAGAAAATGCATCACCAAATTGGAAGATTTTCGTAGTCGCCAGTAGAGTAGGTCAACTCTGGGAAATTTCGAGTGGGTGGTCCGCTGTGATCGGTACCTGGGGAAATTCGAGGATGAGAATGGAAGCTAAGAAGTTTTCGGAAGGGTCCTTGGAAAATTTGCGTTCTGTGTGGTGGGAAAATGAGAAAAGATGCCTTATGTCTGATCAAACTTTTTAGGAGAAAGTTCGATAGCCAGGCATTTTTGATGAGGATTCAAAATTTTACAGCATTTTCGGAATTTTTGAGAAAATTTTCGTTTCAATTTAAAAATTCCATGTACGGCTATCCGTAGTGATAAAAAATTCGAACAATTTATCCTCCAGACTTTTTATGACAGAAAAGAATTTATCAGAGGTATAGCATTTGCAAAATTAAAAAAAAAACGAAAATGAAAATGTTTAACCGTGCAACGCACTACATTTAAGAATGCAAGGCATTTTTTGAAAAACGGCACAAGACACAGCAAAATTGATATAAAGGGTCTATGTAATTATTCATTTTTAGATAGGATGAGGCGATTCTCTTTAATCTTCAAAAATAAAAAATAAAAAAAATTAACTTTTTGGAAAAACCTCACAAGCCACAATTCCATTTTACTGAGCCAAATCTTTTGCCTGAATCATATTCATAAATTTAACACTAGTAACAATGAGAACCTCAATATTTTTTGTTTGTTAATGGGATGCGCACCTGTTTTTAATTATGGAAACTAAACATTCGGTTCTATAGAGATTTATGTGACCCAATTTTTTTTTTATTTTTGTTGAAACATTTATGTTATTGCAAACATCGAAAAAAGGAGATTTTTTCGTTCCTATTCTTCATTTTGGTGGAAATTTTTTTTCTATGTTCAGAATCACTGGCGTAGATACACAGGAATGTTTAAGAGCAAAAAATGTATTGTCTGGTAAAATTTTGCTTTATAAATAAATTAAATTAACGAATAGTCTACATCATGGTTTTTTCCGTTTTCAAAGTACATTTTTGTGTTTTAGTTACTTACTTTTATTGAAGAAATAATTCTTGGTCTGGAAGAATTTTCATTCGATATTTGATAATAATTTTATGAACAAATTATATCAACAAACGCCCAGTGTGGGCATCGAATGGCAGAAAGGAGTAGTCTTTTCTCTCAATTCTTTTAGGATTATGTTTTCAGTGATGTTTCGTTATTAAAATTTGTAATCTAATATTTTAAAATTATTTTCTAAACAAATGATAGGAACAAATGCCCAGTGTGGACAGTTGAAGTCTGAAAGAGATAGTTTTTGTCCTAATTTTCCCCAAATGATTTAGTCAGTAATGGATAGTGACTGAAATTCATCATTCGCTTTTTTTTATTAATTTATAAACAAATTATAGAAACAGAGGCCCAGTGTGAATGTATAAAGGCAGAACAAATTTGCGTTTTCGCTCTAGTGGTACACGTATTTCTTCTTATAATCTGTTTTTTTGAAATTACAGAACAATATCAAGTGGTAAATTTTCATGAGTGAAAATCACTCGAGGAGTCTACATTTGACATTTGTTTCATAGAATTGATTTACAAAATTGATAAAAATATATCAAATTATAAAATTTCATAAGTGAACATCATTATTGACATGATATGAAAAAAATTAATAGAAAAGGCAAATATGATCTGCCTCTGAACTTTAACACTAACTTCAATAAAGAATATACAATTTTGATGTTTTCTTTTGCTTGAAATATAAAAAATATAAATAATAATAAATATTATTCCTACGGCTTAAAATGGTACTTTACTTATACTTTATAATTTACTTTGTAAAATCAACAAAAATTTTGAATGATGACTTCTTATTATTGAAAATCACTGGCGATATGATTTGAGAAAAATTACACTTTTTTAGGTCCTAAAAGAACGAACAAGTTTCTTAAAAAGACATTTTGGATAGAAGTTCAAGAAGTTAGAGTATTTTAAATATGTTTGAAACCTTTTTTTTCAAGATTTGAAAATTTCATATACAAATTTTCGTGGTACCTGAAAAGTTGAAGAATTTATTCTGATGATTTGTTTTGATAAAAAGAAAATTACCAGAGTCATAGCATTTACAATATTTAAAAAATCAATCGAGAATGAAAATTTTAAGCCAAACAACGCACGACATAAAAAAAAAAGTCAGGAGCAGAAAACGTTGCTTTTTGAAGCCCTGGAAGATGATTCTAAAAACTTTTTGAATTTGTTCGAGAAATCGAAACTTCAAATTATGATTGCATGAAAAATAATGCAAAATCAAAAATTCCATTTTGTAGTCAAAATATGCAAGATACGACAGCAGGTGAATCAACCAAATTTATTCACCTGGAAAAGGGCTACAAATTTTTCAGGAATCACTTTTTGATACGACGCGTAGTTTTTGTTTTAACAGCGAAAAATGACATTAAAAATTCGAAAAATTTAAATTTTCGAAAAAACGACAAAAGCTACGAGAAAAGGTAAGTAAAGAAAAATTGAGCACCTAAAATACATTGACAAATTTTTCATGAATCACTGTTTGATAGGATGCGGTGTTTTGGTTTTAATCCTGAAAAAGAACATTAAAAATGAGAATAAAAAATTGGTGGAAAAACGACAAAAGGTACGAACAAAAAATTGATAGATAAGAGTTTTCCATCCAAAACAGATATACAAACTCATTACAATTTGTTCTTTGAAAATTCAATTTTCGGACCAACGACACAAGTGACGAAAAAAACATAAGGAAAAAGTTGTTCATCCAAAAAGCAACTACAAATTTATAATAGCCTTTTCTAAAAAAGGTAATGTAAAAATAGTAGTAGGGAATAATATTAACAGTAAAAAATGTAATTGTTCGAAAAACCCCCTTAAGCCAAAAATCAAGTTATGGCAAAGGCTTCTATGTGTTTTTCCGTCCTTAAAGACGATGACTCTCGAAAAAATAGACAGATCCAATCAAGCTATCAAAAAATAGAATATTCCATTATCTCGCCAAATGACGACGAATATGAGAAAAAGGACAAAAAATAATTGAAGCCCTTAAAAATATCTACAATTTTTTTCTGAATTATTTCTTGATAGGACTTCTTTTGTTTTACAAATCGAAAATGAATAAGTCGAAAATTCTAATTTGAAGCAAATGAAGACAGATGAGTAAAACAGTTGGAATAAAGAATTATACCTTTTAAGAAGACATATAATCAGATTATAGAGTATGCTCTCTCTGCAAAATAAAACAATGTACACAAAATTGAACAGCACATAAGGAAAATGTATGTTTTCCAATATGATTTTATTAAAAAAACACAATTTCCATCAACTTACTGAATACAAACATTAAGTTGTAGGATTTGATTCCGTCCGTTCAAACTTCAGTTCCTAAACAAATCTAATATGATTGACCAATCTAGAAAATTCTCAATTTGTATCCAAAATTTAAACCTACGGATCTCTTAAAAACAAAAATTGATTATTTACGAAAATTTGTTATACTTTTCAATTTTGGTTTAATTGGAAAATTTCATGGGTATAGTTCAGAAGTATATTTGATATCTGATGAAAATTTCTAATGGAATAGGTGAAGAGGTATGACTCATAAGAACAAACTTTTCCGGACTGGATCTAATCTACTCGCGACTTCAAAAAATGTACCAAATTGCAAATACATTTACATTTTTTTTCCTCCAACAACATTTCTAATGGTATACTGACCCAGCAAGACTAAATACATTCTCCATCGTAATGCATTAGCAGCAAGTAATGCAATCAGAAATTTTTTTTCGTATTTTAGTAACCTCGATGACTAGCAGGAGAGGCGGTGTCTGTCCAGAACGGACCTTTACTACTTACGTCGTTTACCATGCCAATTTCTGACGCAGTTTCGGACGTCGATTCTGGATCAATTTCCTAGCTACGTTGTTGTTAGTTTAATGAACATAAAAAATCAGTAGATCAAAATACTCTCTGTGGATATTGTATTGCAACACTCAAGCAACAGGATACCATAGAAATATTATTATTAAGTTATAGTTGCTAATCAATGAAGTGAATATATACGTGCATTTCATTTTTTGATCCCCTGATCCTTATGTTTATTTTAAACAAGCTTCCGCTCCGCGAAGTGGATCCTCTTCAGGTGAAACAATTATTCACCATCAATTTTCTACAGAACATAGAACGACGTTTCTTATATAATAAAAATTGTTTAAAGAATATAACATATTTACAGATATGGAAAAAACAAATATTCTTCCCCATCAATTTTCTGAAGAACGTAGAACAGCGTTTCTTATGTAACAAAATTTTTATAAAGAATAGATCATATTTGCAGATATGGAACATAACCTATAAACTTACCGATACGACGTTTAAATTTCAGGAACATATAAAATTCACACTTCATCATTATGAAAAGTTGTTCAAAAATTGAAGACTTACAATAATATAAAAATTAATACTCTCAAGACCCCACATTAACATTATAATAAACATGAGACTATATATTACCATACAAGTCTAAACGAAGATGGACGATAGCGCCAATTTTAAAGATATTTATATGCTTTTTTCAAAAAACATTGTTAGTCGATAAAATAATTCTACGGTGGATTTTACTATGGTAAAAAATCTCTTTAAAATTCCTTTTCCTATGTTGACTCTCGTGACTTGAAATCTTAGTTTTTGGAAATAAAAACTGATACTCATGAACATTCGAGTAATAAACCAATGCAATAGCACTTTCATCTTTTTACAGTCATTGATATGCTCTTTGATCCTAGTTTTATTTACCTTTTTGTCTGTCATATATGAATTTGGTACCAGTGACACAAATCTAAAATTATTGAAAATGTTTTGGCAAATGTCGAGGAAAAAATCAATCTCATTCAAGTGAAAAAAGAACTGAATTTAGATCCAATATTTCTAACAGACATTTTTTATATTTGAATAATAACTATAATAATAATGTTATGTCAGAAATTGAATTTCTGCGTAGCAAAACAAAACAATTTACAGCAGAAAATGAAAACATCATCATTATTAGAGCCGTCAAAGGTAACATGACGGTGGTCATGAACAAGAATGATTAAATGCTATACTCTCTGATCAGACTCAGACACTCTTATCAAACTTGAAAAAAAAATCAACTAATAGTATAATAAATAATCTTAATTTAATGCTTGGTAAATTTGGAAAAAATTGGTTATATCAAGAAAGACACAGCTAGATGTCTGAAAAAGCTACAATTCAGTTGTTCTAAAATTTCACGGATGCCTGAGGTCCATAAAGCCGAAAATCCTATGATACCAGTCACTTCTTTTTCTGGATCTCCGTTACTTTCATTATCCAAATTCGCTAGTCTACCTATAAAGCAAATACTTGAAAAAAATAAAACTTTTGTTGAAAACAGCTGGGATCTTATTCTTGAATATTCCTAAAGATTTGATTTTGAAAAATGTTAAGATAAATTGGTACAAATTAAGAAAAATGACAAAATTACCTGTGGAACAATATTCAGAACTCGTTGAATTTTGCATAGACATTTCCCATTGCAGTTTTCAGAATGATTTTTCAAACAGAAGTTCGGTATGCCTATGGTTGTTATCTTGTGCGATTGCAGATCTGGTTATGGAAAAACTAAAGCAAGATTTTCGTTCGTTTTAAAAAAAAAATTCTTTGTTTTGATTATTCTTTCTTCTACAGGTATGTGGATGATGTTTTCACATGAGTGCATGAGGATAATATTCATCAATCATTACAGGCTTTCAATGCATACCATCCCAGAATCCAGTTCACTATCGAAATTGAAAATCATTCAAAACTTAATTTTTTTGACGTTACCATCATTCGAGAAAACATAAAACTTTTAAGATTATTATTGGTAATTTATAAACAAATTTAATATACAAGTGCATTATTCAGGCAGTTTTTGACAGAAAAATTCTTTTTTTTCTCGATGTCAATTTTTTTAATAGGGAACTTCATGATAACTTTAGCAAAATTTATAATTTGATGATTAATCTCATGATGTTTTTGAACAAATTTAATTTAACAATACATTGTTGGGGCATCTGCCAACGAAAAAATTCTAAGAAACTTAAACTGAAGGGACTGAGTTCGAAAAAAAAACTGTTTTGTTGACAAGCACCAAAATAATGTATATGTTCATTAAATTTGTTTAAGAAATCATAGAATTCATCCACTAGCTATGAGTTTTAATGAAATTATCATTAAGTTCCCAATTAAAAAGACTAACATAAAAAGGAAAACAATTTTTCCATTAACAGATGCGCGAATAATGCATTTATTCGTTAAATTTGTTTTGAAAAATCATTAAATTTATCAACTTATCATGAATATTGCAGAATTCATTATGAATATCCTAGTCAAAATGTCTGACATAAGAAAAAAAAACGAATTTTTCCGTCGGTAGATTCCCCAATAATGCATTTGTTTTCAATAATATCATTTGAAAGAATCATTAAATTGATCAAAAAATTATACATTTTCCTGAAATTTTTATAAAGTTCATAATCAAAAAAGTTCTCATCGAAGAAAACGAAGTGTCCCGTCGACAAATGCTTGAATAATGCATTTTTTCATTAAATTTGTTTTGAAAAATCTTAAAATTTATCAACTAATCTAAAATGTTGCTATATTCATTATGAATATCCCAAATGAAAAGTCTGTTAAAAAAAAAGAAGAAAACAAAAAGAATTTTTCCGTCGACAGATGCACCAATAATGCATTTGTTTTTAATAAATTTGTTCAAAAGAATCATAAAATTCATCAAAAAATTATGAATTTCCCTGCAATTATCATGAAATTCCTGATTTAAGAAGTTGACATCGAAAGATACGAATTTTTCCGCCAATAAATGCCCGAATAATGCATTTGTTTATTATATTTGTTTAAAGATATCTCAAGATAAATTAACAAATTTTGAAGTTTGCTGGAATTATCATGAAATTTCTAATTGAAAAAATTGACATCGAAAAATTTCTGATCATTAGCTAATGTTACTCTATGATACTTAGGCAATTTTACAAATTTTCCTTTTATTGACGAGCACCGGGAACGTCAAATAGAAAAAATTACCATTTTTTCATCATACTTGTTTATTTATAGAAAAATGTAAAGCCTAATTCAAAAATCAGGCTAGACAACTCTCTGAGAAATCTTATCAGTTTTTTTTCTCCAAATTTTGGTCGTTCAAATCGGTCAATATTAGTGGGCTGTACGTTATCTGGAACCAAAAAAGTCATTTTTTTTCTCACTTTGCGCTGTCCCGCCGCACATTGAGTTTTTTTTACAAAATTTTGTTCAAAATTCTGCTGACTGCTCAATTTCTGACAGATTCTAATTTTTGTTTTAAATACTCGTAACGAATTATAATTTCATGTATGACTGCTACTTTTTTAGATTTCTGCAAAAAACTGACCTGAAAAAATATGATCTTGCCAAGATAGCTGAACAACGAAATTTCGAAACTTTTAAAAACATGAAATCGGTAATATCTTTACACACAAAGCACAAACTCACAAAGCTCAAACTCACGAACCTCAAACCCACGAACCTCAAACCCCCAAATCCGTAAACCCACAAACCTCAAACCCACGAACCTCAAACCCACGAACCTCAAACCCACGAACCTCAAACCCACAAAAATTAAAACTCAAACGCACCAACCTCAAACCCACAAACATAAAACTCCTAAGCCCATAAACCTACAAAACTTCTAACTCACAAATCCATAAACCTAAAACCTCAAACCCACAAACCTCGAACACATAAACCTGAAACCACAAATCCACAAACCCACAAACCTCAATCTCACAAACCTCGAACCAACAATCTTTAAACCCCCAAACCCGTAAACCCACCAATCTCAAACCCACAAACCTGAAAACCACAAAAACTAAACCTCAAACCCGAACACTCAAAACCCATGAAACCTAAACCCTAAAGGTTGGTGGGTTCGTGGACTATCCTGCATGATTTACTTATATGTTGAGTTTTATGAACATACGGTTTGATGTTTGTGGGTTTCAGGTTTGTGTATTTGTGGTTTTAGGTTTATGTGT
>CAKNXH010059257.1:14599-53470 GCA_932178445.1 Andricus quercusramuli | reverse complement strand
GGTTGGTTTGAGGTTTGTGGGTTTGAGGTTTGTTGGTTCGGGGTTTGCGGGTTTGTGGATTTGTGGTTTTAGGTTTATGTGTTAGAGGTTTGTCGGATTGAGGTTTTAGGTTTAGGATTCGTGAGTTTGAGATTTTTAGGTTTATGAGGTTGGTCGTTTTATGTTTGTGGATATGAAGGTTGTGCGTTTTGGGTTTGAATTTTGTGGGTTTGAGGTTTGTTGGTTTGAGGTTTTAGGTTTTTGAATTTGCGACTTTGGTTGGACTTTAAGGGTTTGCTGTTTTTGGGCTTGTGGATTTGTGGTTCCAGGTTTTTGTGTTTGAGGTTCGTGGGTTTGGGGTTCGAGGTTTTCTGTTAGTGGGTTTATGGATTTGTGGTTTTCGGTTCATGAGTTTGAGGTTTGTCGGTTTGGGGTTTTAGGTTTATGGATTTGTGAGCTTGAGATTTGTAGGTTTATGGGCTTGGTGGTTTTATGTTTGTGGATTTGAAGTTTGTGCGTTTGAGGTTTGAATTTTGTGGGTTTGAGTTTTGTTGGTTTGTGGGTTTGAGATTTGTGGGTTTTCTGTTAGGGGGTTTATGGATTTGTGGTTTTAGGTTCATGAGTTTGAGGTTTGTGGGTTTGAGGTTTTAGGTTTTTGGATATGCGAGTTTGAGGTTTCTTGTAGGTTTATAGACTTCGCGGTTTTATGTTTGTGGATTAATTTTTGTGGGTTTGAGGTTTGTGGGTTTGAGGTTCATGAGTTTGTGGGTTGTAGTTTGTGCGTTTGCTGTTTTTGGGCTTGTGGATTTGTGGTTCCAGGTTTTTTTGTTTGAGGTTCGTGGGTTTGGGGTTTGAGGTTTATGGATTTTTGAGTTTGAGGTTTGTAGGTATAAGTTTTTTGGTTTTGAGATTTGTGGCTTTACGAGTTCAGGGGTTTGAGGTTTGTGGGTTTGAGGTATAATTTTTGTGGGTTTGAGGTTTGTGCGTTTGAGGTTTGTGGGCTTGTGGTTTGTGAGTTCGAGTTTTGTGTGTGAAGATATAACCAATTCCATGGTTTTCAAAGTTTCGAAATTTCGTGGTTCATCTGCCTTGGCTAGTTCATAGTTTTTAGGTTAGTTTTTTGCAGGAAACTAAGAAAGTAGAAGTGATACATGAAATTATAATTCGGTACGAGTATTTAAAGAAAATGTATTAGAATCGGTCAAAAATTAAGCAGTCAGCAGAATTTTGGACAAAATTTTGTAAAAAAACTGTGTGCCGCTGTTGAGAAGCGAAGAAGACAACGCGCCGTCGCTCTGCCCGATCAAAATTGCTCGAATTTTTTTGCAAATATGTTATATTCTCTATAAACATTTTTTTATATAAGAAACGTCGTTCTATGTGCTTGAGATAAATGATGGGGAAAAATAATTGTTTAACTTGAAGAGGCTCCACTTGGTGAAGCAAAAGGTTGTTTAAACTAAACTGACGGATCAGTAGATCAAAAACTAACGTCTTTGTATATATCATAGAAATGTTAATTTCAAATTTTCCCTTGGTGAAAGTTCAGACTCTTTAACCTAAAACCGTGTTTATATGTTCCACCTTCTAGCTCCATGATTGAAATTCTTTCCGAACTTGTGCCTTCCGCCTTTGGCTCGAAATATATCTAGAAAGATAATTTTCAGACCCCCGTTACATGCACAAGAATGCCAGAAGGTGCGCGATACATCCTTTTTCGTCTGCCATGCAAGAACAGAACCGCGTTTTATTATTTATTGTGTCCGTACATTCCACAGCAGAGCAGAGCAGAGGATGCACGTATCGCGATGCATTTCTTTATTTTATCACGACTCTCGTTCGTGAGCGGGATCGGTAGCGTGGGGCGGAAACGGCACGGGTTCTGCAAACTATTTGTAATTTTCCGCTCGGTCTGTCTCAGGAACTCCGACATTTTATACATTACGTTCCACGGAAGCTTCAGCACGCGAAAATAAAATGCGATGCACAAGACTCTTTCCGTCATTGATTTCATTCCCTTCACGATGTGTCTCTTTCACTTGCCAACTTCAAATCGGACACTGACCGAATTTATTCATTCGCTAGACAATACCTTTCCTTTTGTTTCCTTATAGAGAAAGCTTTGTGACAGTAACATTTTCAAAAAAATTTCAATTAATATAATTGAAACTTTTCTAGTTCAAAAACTTATAATACAATGTTCTAAGCAATTATCCGGATCGGTGTGTGCACGCCTCCTCAGAACCAAGTTTCACTTAAAAAAGCAGGCTAAACTTTGTACCCTAGAAATTATGTTTCGGGGATGCCTCCTGAATATTTTTACTGAATATGACAAAAATCGTTAGACCCCCTTTTGAAATAACTCGACATTTGTTGCTCATACATCTCTGGTTCATTTTATGTGAAAATTTGAAAAAAAGCAGAAAAAACCCATAAATTTCCGATCATTTGAAAAAAGCATATTCTAGCATTGATAGTTCTGAAGTTATGACGTCTAAAATAGATTATTCAGTAAAAAAATCTTTGAATCTTTTTCTTCTTGGATAATATCTTGTCCATTAAACATCCTCCATAAAAGTTGTATGAACATGAAGTGAAGGAGATCAAATTATCTTTAAGACTGAAAAGAATAATTGATTATAGCTCTTAGCGAACATCAGGTATAGTATCGCATAGCAAGCTGCTTTTTGTGGAACTTTATTATAGATCGCATTTTTCATTCACAATTTATTTTTTATGTATTGCATCACTACTTTCTACCATTTTCTTTAACGCTTGTGCTTGGAATAAAAAATCATCAGAAGTAAAGGTGTATAAATCATCATTTAAAGGAAATGTATAGATCTTTTATTGTTACTTTTTATATTTTTGATGTGATGATACAATAAATGAGCTTTTGCATGGCATTAGTGAATAAGAAGTTCATTTTTCTGTTGCACTGAAATTGAACAGTCACAATGATTCGATTATTCAACTTTTAAAAAGAATTCCGGCAATAGCAGCCTGCTATAAGAGACCACAACTGATGTTCTGTGAGAGCTAGAATCAATTTTTTTTTTAGTTTCCGAGAAATCTTTACTCATTGTTTGTGTTTATGATTATATAGTGCTCTTTTCACGAGGACTTTGCTTCCTGTTAGAAAATGTATTTGTTTCCTCACAGAGGAAGCGTTAGTTATTCTTTCCGATAATAGACGAACAAAAGTCTTTATTTTGATCAATTGAAAAAAAGGAAATTTACAAAAAAAAATACAAAATTATAAAATAATACAAACAATTTTTTAAATACAAAGACACAGACAAATTGAATCTTGTATTCGAAATGATAATTTTTCGAGCTGGAAAACGGAAGGGAAAATTCTGTCGCACCATATACCTTTTCTAGCTTTACAGTTTCTTTACGAAAATGGTCAGAATTATTGTAGTTGAAAATTTATGATCAAAAAGTATTTTCTATTCATGCGTCAACTTTCAATTATGTGGAAAAAGTTCATTAAACTTTCTTGAAGTATTACAAGAGTCGGGGATGAGAGCGAACCTTGAACAAATTTTCTATATTCTGTATAACTTTCAGGATTTAATATAGAGCTAACCTAGAATAACTCTACAAGAATTCTGTAAACTTTATATTGAACTCCGATTTGAAAAAGTTTAATAAAATATATAGAGAAATCCATGAAAGAATGCTGAAAACTTTCGTAGAAATCACAATTGAGGTATTGAAAGTTTGTAATCACATAATTATAAGGTTTAAATACCTCAATTCAGTCAAATGTATAGAAAAATTCGTCCAAAGGTTCGAACCCACAGCGAATAATAATTTTAATAGAGTGCGATTATTTGTGTAGAGATTGTTTGTGTAATAGTAAATAATTATGTACTTAAATATGTGAACAAATATTAAAGCATGATGATAATAATAATGATGATAAAAAAGATTTTTTTTAGGCTAAGAATCGGCCATGATTTTATAGAACTGTTCTCTATAGTTTCGAGACTTCTCCGATGTAGACTGTATATTAGCTTGACTTTTAGATTTTCTAGAACTATTCTACGTTTTTCGCATTTTAGAGAACTCTGTAATAAATTTTGTAGAATAGTTCGATGCAATGTAAAACCAAGAAGATTTTAAATTTTAATAAACTACCCGTCGTATCCTCTACTATAGGACTAGTTCTATAAAATTTAATGAAATTTTTTTTTCCGTGCAAGAAATCTTTTAAATTCTTGCATCAACTATGAATTATGTTGAAGGAAAAAGCTTTACTACAAAAAAGCGTATTTTCAAAGATTATAAATTACCATAGCTTCCTTACTCTTTAATAATATGTATCAGTATCATAGGTCAATTGATTCTTCTCGAGTCAAACCATCTTTTCTGTTCTTGCATCAATTTTGAATTATGTTATTGAAGAAAGTTTTACTATAAAAAACCGGTTTTCAAAATATGTAAATTACTATAACTTCCCTACTCTTGAATAAGATGTATAAATAATATAGGTCAATCGAATCGTCTAAAATCATGGAATCTTTTGTATTGGTGCATAAACTTTGAATTATGTTAATGATAACAGTTTTTTCCGGTAAAAATACTCAGAACGCATCGCCAAAAAATTTTTTGAGCACTCAATAATATTTTAAAAATCAATTCCTTTATAGTGAACCTTTGTTCATTAGCATACTTCAAATTTGAAGCAACACGAAAAAAAAGGCTTTGTCATTTTAACAATCTAATAATTTGTTACTGAAAATAATGTTGTTTTATCAAATGACATGATTATGTTGAGAAATAAAACATCTTTAAAATAACAATGCCAACTTTGTCAATTCCATAACAAAACCTGTTTACTGAAATAACAAACTCACATTGTTACCATGAAACCAATTTATAACTAACAAAGTTATTTGTTACTCTGACAAACAGGATTATTTGTTACATTAAACAGTATTTATTAAAATTGAAAATATTTCTTAATGATTATATATTATATTATATAAACAAATAACTTTGTCACTGTTACAAATATTTTCCTAACAGTGCCAACTTTGTATCTATTTTTTTTTACATTGACAAAGTATTTTTTTCCGTGAAGGATATAAAAGTTTCCTTGGTTCGAGACGAATCAATTGGCCTATAATATTAATAAATTGTATTGAAGAGGAAGGAAGATATGGTAATTTATATATTTTGAAAATCGTGTTTATATAGTAAAACTTGTTCCATCAATATAATTCAAAGTTGATACAAGAAGAGAAAGGATGTATTAATTCAAGACGAATCGATTGACCAATAATATTGATGCATTTTATTAAAGCGTGAGAAAGTTATGGTAATGCATAATATTTGGAAATACTGATTTTCATATTAAAACTTTTTTCATATATATAATTTAAAGTTGATGCAAGAATATGAAAGATTCTTTGGTTCGAAACGGATCGATTGCCCTGCAATAATAATATTTTTTCTTGAAGAGTGAGGAAGCTATGGTAATGCATGATATTTGAGAATACGGTGTTTTACAGTGAAACTTTTTCCTTCAACATAATTCAAAGTTGATGCAGGAATATATCAAAATGAAGACTCTGGTTTGTCTATTATTGAAAAAAAGTAACTCATGATGCCTCTACGAGGAAACAAATACATTTGCTAATTGTAAACCCTCAAGATATAATTCGTTTTAAGTTGGATGAAAACGTTACAAACAATTGAAAACTACAATTATATAGCGACGGATAATTTTTATACTCCCCGAGATAAAAATTATCTGCCTTTGCATAATTGTAGTTTTTAATTGTTTGCAGCGTTTTTATATAACTTAAGATAAATAATATCTCGGGGATAGACTGTGAAATGATGAAAGCTCACTTCCGAAGTTAGATTAATCAAGTTTGACTCCATGGCGTTGTCACTGAAGATTATTATTCTGGTATGTGGTTAACTTAATTTTTAAATGGCTGAGGTCCATAGTAATAATGGCAATGTATTGTAGACATGTATGCCACTACATAAACTGCGGCAAACTCTCTGTGGCTTACGAACTAACCGATAATGAAGTTCGGTAACACAATTTTCGCGTTATATAGATTGTGTTTCAAAGTGATTACAAATTTCAATCGAAAATATTGCAATAACTGAACGAGTCTTTCACCTTCGTATAATGCAAAGAGTAAGCTCCAGTGTTGCGTAAGTTACTTTTTTTGAGTAACTAGTTAAAATTACTTTACTTAGCAAAAAAAGGTAACTAGTCACATTTATTACATAAAGAAATAATCTAAGATGGTAATTGTATATTCAAACAAAGAATACAAAATTTTCTTCAATTAAATAGTTGATTTTTCCACCATTATTCTCAAACCAAAAACACGAATTTTCAACGAAAAAGTGAAATTTCCAACAAAAAAGTTAATTTTCAACCAAACTTGGACTATCCACCATAACAGTTGAACTTTTAACAAAATACATACATTTACGCCAAATTATTGAATATTTATACTGCAAATATTAATTTTCAACAATACAAAAATTCAAACAAATATTTGAAGTTTCTATAATTTCCAAACCAGAAAGACAAAGTCTTAAGAGAAGAATTAAATTTCCGAGAAAAATTGAATTTTGAACCAAATAGTTGAATTTTCTAGAAAAATATTTGAATTTCCCACCCCCATAATAAAAACGAACTGCAAAAAAATACTAAGATTTTCAACCGAAGAGATGAATTTTTAACTAAAATTATGAATCTTCTACCAAACAACTGAATTTTCAACAAAGTAGATAAACTTCCAACCAAATATTTCAATTTTGAACCAGAAAAGACAAATTTTCAAAACAATAGCTGAACCCTCCTCAGAAACTTTTTTGCCAAAAGAGATGAATTTCCCAACCATAATCGATACTTTTCAACAAAAAGAGTTGCATTTCAAATAAAATTCTTCGATTGGATTTTTTTACCAAGAGAGATAAATTTCGCAAAAAGACCCTAAATAATAAACCATGAGAGAAAATAATTCGGAAATATTGTTGAATTTTCAAACAAAAAAGACGGTTTTCCTGAAAAACAGTTGCATTTTCAAAACGAAAATACGAATTTTTTAAAAACAATTTACTTTCGGACTGAAATGTGTCAAACCTTCAAAAATCTTCAAAAAGCTTGAAAATTGTATTCTGAAATCTTTTTCGACCCATTAATATATTTACAAAACCAAAAACTGATCTTTTGAAATAAAAATTACATCATTTTAATTTTATTCAGAGATCTTATTATCAGTAGCAATAATGGTTTTGTAATTTAATTTTTTTCATTTCTAGCAAAATATTAAAAATATAATTATTTTCCATTACTAAAAAATCCTTCACAATTTGAATGTTCTTTTTCATCAAAAATGTTCAGGAATATTTAGAAACAAATGTTTTCATAGAAAAAAATTACTTTTTCTCAAAATTTTTATTTCTCAAATTTGTAGTTATTTATTTATCACTTAAATCTAATTTCGGATTCCAAAATATGTAATGTATGAAAAACATATGACAAAAATTTAGTTAAGTCAAGTTGCATTATGCAAAGATGTTGAAAATATTATTTGAAATTAGGTAAAAATTATAATTCGATTAATAAATGGAAAACTCAGTGTTTTGTTTCCATTTTTTTTTAAACATTTTTTACTAATTTCAAATTTCCTATCAGTAAGAAGTTCAGAAGTATTTGAAATAATAATTTTAAAAGCTATAGCTTTAAATTATTTTTGATTTGTTCCAGGTATTTTGATGGCCGAAATATCTTTTTATGCTCAGCTACATTTTTTTAACCTAAACATTTTTTTTATATTGATTTTTTACAGAAAATGTCCTTGCACATATCGAAGAAACGTCTGATAATTTTCAAGGCAAAAATTGTTCTGGCCTTTCGAAAATATGAAAAAGAAACCTATTTTGTTTAAAATTTCACTATTTGGTTGCAAATTTATTTTCTTTGGTGAAAACCTTAAATATTTTTTTGTATAGTTATATTTTTTCACAGAAAATTTGTCTTTTCTGATCGGAAACTCATCCTTTATTAGAAAAGTAATATTTTCGGTTGAAATTTAGTTATTTTTAGAGTAAAAGTTCAGAATTAAAATTTTGGTTCAGATTTCATCGCTTTTGGGCTGAAATTTGATTCCTTTAATGGAAAGTATTTTTTGTAGAAGATTCAACTATTTGTTGGAGACGATTCTTTGTAAAGTAGAAGTTTTCTATTATATTTTGAGTTCAGAATTCGTATCTTTTGGGTAAAATTTCAATTACAAAAAAAAAATTGTCGAAAATTCAACTGTTTTGTTGAATATTCGTCTTTCTATACAGAAAATTCATGTTTCGGTGAAAAGTAATATTTTTCCATCAAAAGTTAATATTTTCTCAATACAGAGTCTACTATTATATTTTTGGTATATCTATCTCCCAAGAAGAAAATTTACCGAGAACGTTCGAAATTAATAAATTTGGATTTAAATTATTTGAATTTTAAAATTTTGAAAAATTGAATAGACTCAAGAAGGAATTCATTTAAAAATTGAGAAGTTGGAACATTATGAAAATTGTAAAATAAAATGCTATTAGAAGTGCACGAATTTTAGCAATAAATTATATATCGAGCAATTCCATTTTAGATTTAATAAAAAGCTAGATTTTTTTAAATAAAAAAAGTTTTTTTAGGATGTAATGTTGTCTAGAAATAAATAAAAAACAATATTTTTATGTAAGACTGAATGCTCTCCAAATATTTTTTTGGAAATACAAATATTGCAATTACTGACGAGAAAGGAAATGTTATCAGTTTGTTTTTAAATTTATGTAAACATAATTTTTATAAAATTCTTTAAAAAATTGAACAAGATTCATTAATATCTCAAATATGTCAATTGAAAACCTAAAAGATTTTGAAAACATTTTTTCATTTTACAGGATCTTACAAAATATTATGAGAAATTTGAGTCATTTCGAAAGATATTTAGGACTTGCAGAAGTTTGGAAGGAATTCAAAACTATTTGATAAATTTTCAAAAATCTTTATGAGTTCTGAATTATTTCTAATCTAGATAAAGCCTCTTGAATGCCTTGAAATATTTTTAACTGGCTCGAATTTTTCTTAAAATTCAAAAAAATCATTAAAAATGTAAAAAATTGCCTTGAAATCTTCCAAATTTTTCCAGAAATCTTGGGATAATTTGTTTATTCTCTTGAAAGCTTTCAAAATTATTTTGAGGCTGCTACAGTGTTCGTTTAAAATCTTCAAAAATCTACAAATTGTAAAATCTTTTGTAGTTTACATTTGTTTACTCTCTTCGAATCTTAATAATATTTAATGAATTTACTCGATTTGTTTGTATTGTTCAATGTTACCAAATTAAAACATTTTGGTTGATAATACTCTACACCTTTTTTCGAAATTTTAGGATATCGTTTGAAATGTTTTGAAATCTTTCTTAATTTTTTAAAATTTTTTTTTGAAAATCAACAATCATTCACAATTTTCCCAAGAGTCTGAATAAAATTGTTCTTTTTATCGGCCCAGAATTTCTGATCCTTCTAATCTTGCTAAATTATTCAAATTTTTTCTGAGTTTCTTTTAAATTCTGCAAATTAAGAAAAAATTGCCTCAAAATCTTCCAGATTCTTCTTTGACAATTACAGAAATCTTTCGAGGTTTTTCAAAATCTTTTTAAACATCCCCTTCAAATTAATTCTTTAAAATGAAAAATCATTTTAATTTTTCAAATCTTCTGAATATTTCTTAAACTTATTCAGATTTTTTCTAAAATGATCTGATATGGCAATATTGCAAAATTTTGCTTTAAAATCTCTTACACCCTTTCCAAAAGTTTTAGAAAAAAATTCGAAATATTTTGTGATCGTTTTGAATGTTCTCTTGGAATTTATTTTAAAAAATCATTTGAATTTTTTTCATGAATCTTGAGAACATTTTTCTCATTTTCTTGACATCCTGGCAAATTCAGCTTACCTAAAAATTGTTTAAATCCTGAAAAATAAAAATGGTCTTAAAGTCTTCCATATTCTTCTTCAACACATTTTGAAATCTTCAAAACTTGAAATTATTCTTTCATAATAAAACCCACACCATTTGAAATTTTTTCAGAAATCCATACAAAAATTAATCTCCTCAAATCTTTCAAGATTATAAAAAAGATTCTAATTTTTTTTCGAATTCTTTTAAATAAGTTTTTGCCCATAATTTTATTTATTTCCTATTTTTGAAAATGTAAAAAAGTTTACAAATTATAATGTGGTAGAAAAATGTTTACAATCTGAACTGTCGCTTTTATTAAATAGGACATGCAATTAAAAATGTTACGTAATCAGGTTTGAAATACCCCCCTATATAGAAGTGAATAAAACAATATTCTGGTGTAACACTGAATGATTTTTGAATATTTTTTTGAGCCACACAAAAATTTAAATTTCTTACAAGAGAAGAAGTATTATCAGTTTGTTTTCAAACTTATATGAATGTAAATTTTATAAGATTCTGGAGAAAATTAGAAAAGATTTTTGCATATTTCAGATGTATCAAAAAGGAATTTAGAAGATTAAGAAGAATTTTGTTTAGAGAATTTCACAGTATAGTAGGAAAAAATCGAGCCTTGTGAAGAGATATTTATGAATTTTAGAAGCTTGGCAGAAATAAAAAATATTTGATTCATTTTTGGAAATGCTTCCGAATTTCAAAATATCTCAGATCCATTCAAAACCTCTTAAATTCCTAAAAATATTTTAAGCTGATCCGAATTTTTCTTGAAATTGAAAAATAATGACTTTTCAACCCAAGAAATAAATTTTTAAGCAAAGAATTTAATTTTTAAAAGAGTGCTTGAATTTTCAAGCAAAAAGTATAAATTTTCAACCAACTAGAAAAATTTTTCAATAGAATGAAAAAAAAAATGTTTAACCGAAAAAGGAACAGCTAAATATATACTTTATGAAAGTAATTTCACAACAAAAAAAAGAATTGGCGTCAAAATTGAGTATTCAACTAATTACCTTCAATTATTAGTTGAACAAAATTTATTAGTAATAAAAAAAAGCAATTTTCAAGAAAGGTACTGAAGTTTTCGGTTTAAAAATCGAATTTTCAATAAAATAGGTAAATTTTCAATTCGAAAGATGATTTTTCAATTGAAATGATGAATCGTGAAAAAAATGTATTATTATATCAATCCACAAGGTCGAATTTTCTGTCCAAATAGAGAAATGTTCAATAAAACAGTTGTTTTATTGAAAACATTATTTTAAAATAAATGGTTGAACTTTCGCCTAAAAAGATAAACTATCAGTGAACAAAATGTTCAAAATAATAACAAAAATTCATAAAAAGCTACATGTAAAAATAAAAAAATCGATATTCAATTTCATATTACAATTACAAAAAAAAAAAAATAGTGAAGCTCCCGAAAAAAATTACCTAAAATTTTCAGGTTTGTCCAGGTGAGTAGACACCCTGATTATTACATACATGCATCCACAAAAACGGTTCATGCAGCATTTTTTTTTGTTCACCAGAGAAGAAATTTAAAAACCATCTTTTCTCCTCAAGGAAATAAGAATTCCAGGACCATGAGCAAAATTAGAGGACTTTTCCAGTTTTTGTCAGGTAGAAAAAAATTCAACGATTTTTCCAGGTTCTCAAGGATTTCCAGGACGCTAGACACACTGACATATTTTAATACTATGATTTTGCACTAATAATTCTGACAAACTTTCAGTAACACAAATAATTCACTCAGCTACAAGTTCTCAACATTTTAATTGTCAATTTTACCCATTTCTCTCATAGAAATCACTTTCAAAAGGATATTTACCGTTTTTTCCAATACATAACAATGCAAAAAAGGGCCTACCTGATTGGCGCGCCATCTGTTGGATTCATCTAAAGTACGATACCCTTCCGGATGTTAGGAGAACAGAGAGAGTGGATGGTGACCATACACTGGACACTAGCGCACTCTGCCGCTTCGGGGAAGAGGCTCAGGTATTTCAACGGCAAGTTTACCTTCTATAATGCGTCTTCTCTGCCAGGGAAAAGTGTTTTGTTTACATGTCTCATCATAAGAGTTTTTAATAAAAATGCCACATTACTGCAGAGTTAGTGGTTGCAACAACAGCACAATAAGAAATAAACGGTGTTCACTTTTTCGACTTCCAGCAAACCCGATAAACGTAAGTAAAATAATAGCGAATACAATTTTTCTTTCAGAAACAATATGAAAAGTGCAGGCCTGCCGAGAGGGGGGGGGACGACGACGGAGACATCGTCCCCGGGCCCGGAGTTTTTGAGGGGGCCCGGATTTTCCGGAATCAGTCTAAATTCGAAATTTTTAAAATTAATTATAGGGACCAGTCGCGGCGTAGCATGGGTTGGCACCCGGGGCGGCTTCTCCACCGGCTCCTACTTCGATGACCTTTTTTTTTTTTTTTTAGAAACCAGTCCTTGTCCCCGGGCCCGGTTTTCCTCTCCACGGGCCTGGAAAAGTGTATACAGGGTGATTCACACTTCATCATACACCTTGTATATACAGATTCCTTGTCAAAAACCAAACAACAAATTACAATGGCAAAATGTTGTACGCTCAATAGTTTTTAAACTATTGATAATTGCAGCGAGCCAATAGGAGGTTGTTATTATCGCGCGTTCATGAGCAACTTGCGCGAACGAACTGTTGATGTCTTACTTCAAGTTAGTAAAAAAAGTCGTAACAGTCAGACCAGAGACAAAAGGTTCGAAACAACGTGAAGTTCGTTAAACATATCACTGCCACTTGTTTGGGGAATCCCCCGATTTAAATACTAAATTTAAACTAAATCTAAACTAAATTATTACAGATAGCAAATCTCAACTTTAAAATTCATTTTTAGCTGCAGTTTCATAAAAAAATGCAATGCATAAATCGAATATCTTGTTTCAAATTCTGCAGACATAAATTTCAATAAAATTTTTATTTACTCGTTCTAACCGAAGTCTTTTCTGTTTTTTAAAAGAGTCTGAATGTTATGTAAATTAAAATCATCATAAAACTTGAAGCAAATAGACTACTTATTTAGGCTTCTAAATAAATTATCACGGAAGTAAGTTCATTCCATTCTCTAATCTTATAGTCATTGTTAATTTTGTTAAAATACAAGTAACTGAAATTCTTCAAGGAATGGAAAAGAACGACTTGTTCGGGTAGAATAAGTGTTTTTTTATTTTAGACTTGTTAATACATTTTCAAGAAAGAAAGTCTACTAAGCTTAAAGAATGTTAGTTTTTTAGATTTAGAAACATTCGATGATATTCAAAAACATTTTAAATATTCAAAAATGTTACAGGGAATTGTAAAGAATTCTGTGGAATTCAAGAATCGATTACATCATCACTCGCTGGAAGCTAAGTCCTCCACATAACTTGAGTAATTGGTAAATAATTAGGAAATTTAGAGAAGTTAAAAGTTTTCAAATACCAAATAATTCAATTTCTATTCTCATAGCTTGAAAAGTATTAAAAACTTTTTAATTTTTAATGAAAAAATTTTGAAGGAAATTCTACGGAATTCGGGAGAATTCTGTGGAATTCAAATAACAAGTTCAGCTTCATTCACTGCTAGAGTAGCATTCGATCTAACTTGACTAATTTTGCAGAATGCAAAGAATTCAGGAGGCTTCTACAGAATTCAAAGCAAATTATGCATTTAATTCAGGTAATGAACTCCTCGAGAAATATTTTGCAATTTCGTTGGCAGTGAATGATACTTGATAATTTTCGAATCTCGTTTAAGTGTGAAGTTGCACCAAAGAGTCAAAACCTTCTGCAAAAATAAACGGAGGGAAAATTATACAATCTGAACAGGCATTCTCATACTAACTTGAAGTAAGACATCAACAGTTCGTTCGCGCAAGATGCTCATGAACGCGCCAGAATAACAACCTCCTATTGGCTCGCTGCAATTATCAATAGTTTAAAAACTATTGAGCGTACAACATTTTGCCACTGTGATTTGTTGTTTGGTTTTTTACAAGGAATCTGTATATACAAGGTGTATGATGAAGTGTGAATCACCCTGTATATAACCTCACCAACCTGATATGAAAATTCACAAAAAAACGAATAAATTTTAATAATAAGTTAAAATAATCACAAATAATGTAACTCGTAAACCATACGCAGGTGTAAATGTAAATAAATATTTGTATTTTGCATTCATGAAGAATGGATACAATTCGCTGAAGTTGACGGAAACGTTTGTCCCGATTTTCGGATTTGCAGTTACCATTTTGAAGAAAAGTGCTTTAAAACTTTCTTTTCGAGACCCTTATTACATTGAGGTGTTGCTCCTATGCTTACAGATTCTGGAAATGAATATAGGAAGAAAGAGACATTTGGCGAAGGTAAATAATTTCGTTGAAGCAATTATTATATTTCTTCATTATTTTTCATATCCACTTAAAATAGCTTTTTCCTGGATTTATAGTAACACAGCCACACAAAAAAAATCTTTCTTTGGGCCTGGAGGTCAGACCATCTTGACTATATGTTTTTTGGGTCGCTGAATCCAAATCCGAGGTAAAAAAACCCAGTACATCAGGGTTTTGACAAAACCTCATAAAATTTTATTTTTTCAAGTCTATTATTATTACCTTCTTTACATAGTAATTAATCAATTAATTGAACATTTTTTAGGGATTTGAATTTCGCGGCCTTCAGGCTTAGTTCCTTCCCGAAACTGTAGGAGCGCTGAAACTATGTTCCCACACATCAGTAGTAATAGCGGCAAATTTCAAATAAGTTGAGTTACTCCAATTGGCAAAACTGTGGAATTTTAATTGTTTTGAATGATACATACAAGAAAAAAGGACCCTATCAATTCTTCAACTATAAATAACTTAACTAATTGAACCCGAGGCTTGGAAAACGCGCATCTTGGATGGATCGAGTAATTTGTTTCAGTCCATCCTGGTCTAATAAACCCTTCTTGATGGGCTTATTTGTATATCGTGAAGAAAATCTACTTTATAGAGCTTAATCGAGAAGGAAATAGAATTTTAAGCTTCAAAGAGAAGATTCCAGTTTTCGAAGTTTAATGCGTTTGGCTAAGGCAAGACCGTCTCCGCAGTTACTACTACCTTATGTCAAGAGAAATTGCTATTTGCGGTTCGGTGCAATACTATAAAACTGGAGTTGACGATACTGTGCCAAACCAAGAGTACCTGCTTTAGACCTTAAGTTGTGATCGAACAAGTGCTTGAGAGAACTTCGCGTAACTCCAAAGTGCGCTTTACTTCGACATGGGATGAGATTAGAGAAAAAGATCCGTTGAGACAGAAAGTTGCAGAACATCTGCAGGTAATCTAATTTTCTCTTACGATTGGGAATTTTTCTGGATTATAGATCTGGTATCTACTGGAGAAATAAAAAAAATCACGTACATGAGGCCAAATCGAATTAGACCTGAGCATTGTCATAAATGCATTTTTTGACCTTTGTGCGTATGAATAGTGAATATGCGGCTAGAGCGTTGAAGGTTGAGAGCTTGGTGTCGCTCCTTGCAATGACTCCCGAACAATTTCACCTAAAAATATAAAAGGTAAATTTGTTGTCAAAAAAATTAATTATCAACCAATTAAAATCCAAACTAAAAACTATTCTGATTTTAAATAAAAAACAACAGTCAAATTCACACAAAAAGATGAATTTTGAACAAAATAGTTGACCCATCAAAAACAAAAGTTAAATTCATATCTGTTTCTTTTTTTGTTGAATTTTCAACGGAAATAATCAATTCTTGACGAACCAGTTCAACGTTTAACCACGTAGTTCAATTTTCAATTAAAGAATCGAAAATAAAAACAGGTGAATTTGAACAACAAAATACAAATTTAAAGAACAACGTTAAGTGCTGAGCCAAAACAGATGAATTTTCAAACCCAGAAGATGATTTTTGGACATGAGAAATGAATTTTCAACAAAAACTTTATTTTTTGACCAAGTGGTGGAATTTTCTACCAACGTTATTGAATTTTTTATTTAAACATACCAATTTTCAACTAAAAGTGTAAAATTTGCTATTTCAAACAAAAAGAATTTTAATTTTAAATCAAAACCAGTTGAATTGATTTAAAAAACTTAAAATATGAACAAGACGGTTGAATCCTCAACCGAAGGAGAAAAATGTCTGTTATTTGAATTTTTAAACAAGTAGTCCAACCTTTAATCAAGCACTTGAATTTTCAACCTCATGTTTTAAATTAGAAACATGTTCAATTTAACCGAAAACGAGAATTTTCAATAAAAAGATTAATCTTTTGAAAGAAAGACACAAGGTAGGAAAAAATTAATAGATCAAAGTTATTCAATCAGAAAGGATTTACAATTTTTTATAAATAATTGTTGAATAAGACCAGTAGATTTTCTCTCAATCGTAAAATGTAAAATTGAAAATATTGAATTTTTGGAAAAATTACACAATAGACGCAAAAAATGAAATGACAAAAGTTGTTTAATCAACAATTATCTAAAGATTTGTTATAAACTCTTGTTATGAAAATATACAAAAAACAGAAAATTGACTTTTTGGAAAAAGGACACGAGCTACAATAACATTTTATTTTACAAAAAAAAATTTTTTTTTTTTGCTCCTTATTAACGATCAGGAACGAATTTGTCTATATTATCTAATTTTTTGTTGTAAAAATAATTTAAATAAAAACAAAGCATTCTGGAACTTTTTGATCAGACCTTGCACCTGATAAAAGATGAACGCAATCAACTAATCTTTCATTTTTAGCTTCGCAGAAATTTCCGTCTGACGAATACATATTTTTTATGATTACTTGGCAATCGAGGTCTAAGTGTCATGGACAATAAAACACCTGTGATCATGATTTCTTCAAAAAATTGTCTGTCCTCAGTTAAAAAATATGAATTTTCACAAAATTTTCACTAAATTAACATACATATATAACTGAATGTATATGTGTGTTCCGAATAGTCGGGAACACTCCAGGCATGTAGAATTTAGAATATCATGAAAGTTTCCATGTTACAATTTTTCTTATTTTTTTATTTCAGTGCTTAAGAAAAAGGGGAGAGAAAAAAATGTTCTTTAGACCACTATGCTGCAACCTCTT
Source organism: Andricus quercusramuli (assembly GCA_932178445.1). Lineage (NCBI taxonomy): Eukaryota > Metazoa > Arthropoda > Insecta > Hymenoptera > Cynipidae > Andricus > Andricus quercusramuli. Next base: position 36,340 of record CAKNXH010059257.1, on the reverse strand, counting down.
TTTAAGTTCTATTTTGTACGGCAATTGATTGAGTGATTCAAGCTCTTAAAATGTAGAATTGAGTTAAGAAATAGAATTGATTTTTTTTGTGATACCAATAGTTGAATAATAAGAAAAATAACGGAAACTTCATTATTTGGACCCCTATTCTGGAAGCATTTCTTCTAGTCTGCGTTTCTTTGGGAACTGTTCAAATTGAAGCCCTTGACATGTATAACTTAGTAACATGAATAAATTTGCTATTTCACCATTTTCCTTTTCATGATATCCATCGATATATGAATAAAAAAATACAGAAAAATTAGGAAAATTTGTTGTTCCTGACCACTATGCTAGAAGCTTTTCTTCCCGTTCGATTCTCTAAGTGCGGATATCAAATTGACACACTTGTCGTGCACAATTGAGCTCAACAATAAAATTTGCTACGTTGCCATCTTTTTGTGATGCCAGTGGTTGATGAATACAAAAAATTTTGTTATTTAAGGTCCTATTCTCGAAGCTTTTCTTTCAGTTTGGTTTTCTACAGAAATGAATCAAATTGAAGCTCTTGATATATAGAATTGGGATAATGAATACAACGTTCTATACTATAGTACTGTTTCATTTCTCTATATCAGTGCTCAAGGAGAAGCAGGAACAGAAAAATCAGGAAAATTGGGAAGTTTAGACCACTATGCTGTACGATTTTCTCTCAATCTGATTTTCAATGTGGCTGGATCAAATTGAATTCTTGACATGCTGAATCGAAATAAAAGAATAAAATTTGTTATGTAATATTTTTCTATTCATGATATCGGTGTTAAAGGAATGAGGGAAATTCAGTTACTTAGAACAATATGCTAAAATATTTTCTTTCAATCTGATTTTCTTCAGGGATGACTCGAAGCATGTCGATTTGTGATAAGAAAATAAAATTTTGTATGTTACATTTTTCTTTCCCTTGTTTATATCTGCGGTTAAAAATATTTAAGGAATGATACATATTTAGCAGTTTTTTATCAATATTTTGAACTTATAGAGACAAAGAAAAATTCCCTGAGATTTTGAAAAACATTTTTAGTTCAAAGGAATGATTTGATTTTATTGCGAATGAATTTTTGATCTTATGGGTACAACTGCTGGCGATTGTATATTATGCGATGCTTGTATAATTTTTAAAATAATAATATACAATAATGATGAAATAATTTTCATATCGGATGAACATCAACCTAATTTTGAATACATCATCTACTCTATTACGGTACCATCGTGTCGGTTCAGTTATTATATGATGCATTTGAATGAACAGTATTCAGTGTTTTTCCATCAAGAGAGCAAGATTCAATAAATTTCCAGTGAGAGGTTCATTGAAGCTTAATTGAGATTTTTTTCGTTTCTGTCAATTTTGTTCAACTTCGAAAAGATAAGGTGTGATTTGCTACTGCCCGAGCAGATTAATGAGATATAATTGATTTAGGACAAATAAGATAGCGAACAGTATAACACTGAAAAATTTTTTAGGATATTGATTAGTTACATTATTATCGAAATTTTTTGTAACTTTGCGTTTCCTTTATTCGAAGAAAATGAGAAACCTGATGGGTATTCTGTCTTTCATCTTTGTGATTTTCAATAATGCTCTTGGTAAATATAATAATATCCATACTTTTGAGTACATTTTCAAATGCTGTATACAAAATAATAATACCTATTTTCTTGTTCTTGAATCACAAAATCTAATTCTATATTGAATTTAAGTGTTTGAACCATTTTTTTAATAATTTATTCTTCCATTTTTCTTCATGAATCAGTTTTTTTTTCTGTGAGACTTTACTGGTATTTCATGGCTAATTGTGAAATCTTCTATATTCCTCTAATTCGTTGAACTTTTACAAATCCTATTTAAGTCTTCTGACATATTTTAAAGTTTGTGAAAATACTTCGGTATCTCTTAAAATCTTTTGAAAAATATCGAAATCTCTCAAAAACACTTGAAGTTTTCAAAATTATTTGTATTCCGTAAAAATGTTTCTAAACTTCTTGAAATCCATGAAAATCCTTGCGGTGACTCAAAATAATGTAACATATTTTAAAAACATTGAGATACTTTTTGAAATTGTACTAGATCAATTTTTTGAACTCCTGAAATCTTTTAAAATTGTTTAAAATTTCCTAAATTCATCTTTTGGAAATATCGAGGGGTAAACCACTCTGGTAATCCGCGTAACGCATAACGCCTTTTTCAGTAGAAAATTAATCTTCCTGGTTGAAAATTACCGATTTTGTTTGAAAATTCAACTTCATGGTGAAAAATTAATCTGATTTGTAGGGAATTTGACAATTTTGTTAAAGAGTCATTTTTTGTTTGAAGTAATAATAATAATAATATAGTATATATAAATATAAGTATAGTAAAATAATAATAATAGTGATTGTTCAGTTCAAAATTCGCCGTTTTGGATTAAAAATTCAACTGATATGATCGAATAATTAATTTACTTCCTTGAAAATGTAAAAATATCGTTAAAAATCGATTTTTTCTGAATGTTGAAAATTCATTCCTTGATTACAAATTTGACTTTTTTGTTGAATATTCTATTTTTTGTAAAAGATTTATTCTCTGATTAAAATTTTAAGTATTTCATTTTTGGCTGAAAATTAAAATTTTTTAGTGAAAAATTCAATATTCAATTCATTTCTGGTTGAAGATTCTTCATTTTAGTTGAAAATAATTGGGTTGAAAATTTAACTATTTTTTTGAAAAATCGGTTTTATTCGTTGAAAATTAAGTTTTCTAACTGAAAATTTTAATGACACATTTTGTATTATAAGTTTATCTTTTTCAGTTAAAAATTCAACTAGAGGGTTGAAAATTCCTCTGTTGTTATAAAATTGTAATTTTTGGTAGAAAATTAATCTTCTTGGTTGAAAATTTAACTACTTATTTAACATTCGAGCTAATTATCAAAAACTAATTTTCTAGTTTAGATGGTTTTAGTTCAAAATTCGTTGTTTTTTTGTTCAAAATTTATTTTTTAAATCTAGATTGAACTATTCCAGTAGAAGATTCTTCATTTTTAGTTGAAAATTCGTCTCTTTGATTACAAAATTGACTATTTTTCTAAATACTCAATATTTTTGTAAACAAAATATTCGGTAGGGAATTTATATTTTTAGTTAAGAATTCCATTGTTTGGATGAGAAGTTGTCTTTTCAGTTGAAAATTCAACTGCATGGTTAAAAATTCATGAATTATTTTTAAATTCGTCTTTTTGATAGAAAATTAATCTTCCCGTTTGAAAATTTATATTTTTAGTTGAAAATTCAATGATTTAGTTAAAAATTAATCTTCTTTGTAGAAAACTAATCTTCTCGGTTGAAATTATATATTTTCGATGGAAAATTCAATTCTTTGGTTAAAACGTATTGTACTTTGAAGAAAATTCAACAATTTTGTGAAAAAGTCTTTTTTTTTGTTAAAAGTTCAACGGTTTTGCTAAAAATTCGTCTTTTTGGGTTAAAAATTCGACAAGTTTGTTAGAAAAATCAAGGATTTGGTGGACAATAATAATTTTTTTCGAGAAAAAAAAATTTGGTTGAAAAGTATCCTTTTTTTTTGGAGAGTTGAAAGGTTTTGTTGAAAATTCGTCTCTTTGGTTGACTTCCACTGGGTTTTTTATTTAAATAAAAATTTGTTCAGCCTGAAATATCAATTATGCATTACATTTTTTTTTTTGAGAAATCGTATTTTTTGGTTAAAAATTAATCTACTTTGTAGAAAATTTCACAGTGTTGCTAAAAAGTCAATATTTTATTTGAAGATTCTTCAACTTAGATGAAAATTCATCACTTTGTTTGAAAATTCAATTATTTTATTGGAAAATCATTGTTCTTGAGTTACATATTTATTTTTGAACTGAAAATTGAACTATTTGATTTTTGGTGAAATATTGATATTTTTTATTAGAAGATTCAACTATTTTGCTAAAAATGTATCTTTTTCAGTTGAAAATTGATGTATTTTTTTCAAACATTCCTCTTTTTCGATAGAACATTAATATTCTTGGTTGAAAAATTCGCTATTTTGTTGAAAATTTAACAATTTTGTTAAAATCCCTTCATCCAATGTTCGTAAAAACTTTTTGATATTTCCTGAAATTCTTTGAGGTCCCGTGATTTCTTTCGAAATATTTCGAAATTTCCTAAAATATCATTGAGACCTCAACACTCCTTTTGAATCCACGGAAAACGTTCTCAGTTTCATCTAACCCATAAAAATCCTTGAGATCGCTTAAAATATTTTTAAATTCCTTGAAATACCTTCAAACATTTTTAATCACTTCAAATATTTAAAAATCCCTTAAAAACGAAACCTCTAGAAAGCTTTCAAAATCTCGTTAAATTCTGTAAGAATTTGGTCATTCTTCTAAGTACTTCGAATGCCTTTAGAATACTCAAAAATCCCTTGAAATTTGTTGTAATCCTCTCAAATCACTGCAAGTCTTTCTAATCTTTCGAAATCTTGTTCGCAGTGAAAATTTCTTATATGTTAAGGGGGTGTCTTTTAAAACTTGTTTGTATTTCATCAATGAATCTTCCCATAACTCATTGAATTTCTTGGTCAACTTTCATTCCATAAAATATTTTGATTATACTACTTTTGATTATACTTAACTTTCGAAATTAATTTTTCCAGCATGGTATGGAGTAAATACAATAATGAATTTCCTACTTATACTTTCTGTTTGCAGAATTAGTGGAGACACATAAAGAGGACGCAGTTCATCCTCTTCGAATAAAATTCAATGTTCATAATTACGAAAGTTTTTCAAATCCAGGTGTAAGTAACGTTTTACCACCAGGCTTTTACGAGGTAGGGACAGGTGAGAACATACATCACGATTACATCATTGGACTCATCCTACGTGGAAAATTGTATCCATTCCTGGCTCATAGAGGGGAACCTTATAATGACTTCGGAAGAGTTAAAATACGCATATATGAAAACGGTTCTAACCTAGTTGTACCAATATCGAAGGAGGATGTTCTGAACTTTCGGTTTTTCGAGGATTTCGGACCAGGGAATATTCGTTCCGCCCAGATAGGAGATTTGAACCAAATGATGTTTTAAAAACGATTTGTTTCAGAATACAACCAAAATAAAGAATTATTTTCTTTGTACAAGAATAGTTGGTTGATCCTTCCGTATTCAGAATACAGTTGGTTGATTTTCGAAACACTTTTTATCAGTTTCGAAACATTGTTTTTTCAGTATGCATATAATTTCAATCCACATTTGGACCCAAGATTTAAATGCGGACACTATTATGTATACCCAGACCCTAATGTGAATCACTTTGTGTTTCATGCTGAACATTCGCGAGAAAGATAAGCTAATTCAAACTGTCTTTGTCCAAAAAATTATGGTGCAACCTTGGAATATCCAAAAGATTTTCTAAACAATCATATAACCATCAAACCATACACATTTTACGTTTACTTGTTATTTTTATTTCTTGAAATATCCACCAGCTAAGCATTGTCTGCGATATTACATTATGAAAGGTACTAAGGCAATTCAGTTTTGTAATCTAGTATATGTATTTGCATTATCTATTTTTTATGCCATCATGCAAAATAGAATAAAATGGTAATATGAGTCTAAATTATGATTATAATAATCATATTCCTCTAATACATCATAGAGAAAAATAATGGAAACTGTGAGAAAAAATTTGCCAAAATGTTTCTTCAGTATTTGAAATCGACATGAAACCTTTGAATGCTTGCGAAGGAAAGCTTAATAAACATTCTTGCAAAAATTTTCATTACCGCGAAACGGCTAAGGCTCAAATTGATTCCAGATTTTTGTTAAAAACAACTTGAGTAATTCAAACTATCAATTTAGGAAGGTGCGAATTTACCCCACATGTCCGAAATTACCCCGTTTGCCATTGTCATTGTAATGAAAAGGTTTTATGTCAAATTTGACTTTGTCAGTTTTCATCAAATCTCCACGTTTTGAGACCCCCTGAGTCAGAAAAAATGATTTTACGAAGCTGTCTGTCTGTGTGTCCGTCTGTATGTATGTCTGTATGTAGTCTATAATATTATGAAGGCACGATAACTTTCGAAAAAGTGATCAGCTTGGATTGTGCCTTGGCAAAAAAAATGTTGTCTTTTGAAAGCCCTGCCGCATTATCAGAGCAACTTTTTGAGTTTTCCCAAAAAATCGAAAACTCAAATTTTGATCGCACAAAAAAATAATGAAAACTGAAAAATTCTGTTCTTGATTTATTTTGAATCGGAAAAAATTTTGCAACCAGGGAAGATCTATAAAGTTGTCATCAATCACTGTATTGTAGGACACGCAGTTTTTGTTTTATTTGTGAAAAACAACATGTTAAATAAAAGAATAAAGTTTTTTGGGAAAACCACTCAATGTACGAAAAAAATACATCCCCAAAATTTTTGGACAAAAAAGACAAGCTGTGGAAAAAAATATACAAAACTTTCTCTTCCAAACAAGTGTGAAAACTTATCAAAATGTGTCACCTATATTTCTTTGATAGGACGCGTTCTTTTTGTGTGAGTCCTGAAAAATAACGTTCAAAATAAAAAAATAAAATTTTCTTCTGAAAAACGAAACATGGTACGAAAAAAATTTATAAACCAAAGTCGTTCACCCAAAGAGAATATACAAATTTATTTTTGATAATTTTCAGATGAAAAGAGTAGAGTTTCTTTCAATCATAAAGAATTACATCAAAAATAAAAAAATTTAATTTTTCGAAAAGCGACACAAGAGACGAAAAAAATTAGTTGAAACTTCAATAACAAAATAAATAAACAATACTTTTTTTTTCATCAACGAAATAAATAAATAAATGTAATTGTTTTTCTAAGAATTGAAATATTTTGATATCAGGATATATTTTTTCGCTCGAAAATTTAACTATTTTTTCGAACATTTATTGTTCTGTTGAAGTTTTTTTTCGTTGAATGAGTTAGTATTTTTTACTGAAAATGGGTATTTTAAAAGAAAATTCATCATCATTCGAACAAGATTAAAAATCTCTCAAAAATTGTGGATTAAGCTAGTATTTTTAGATGGTAATTGGCATTATCAATAATAATAACAAAATTTTGAAAGAAGAATCACAAATTTTAACCATTTTAGGTTATGTTAGCGTTTTACACTAAAAATTGGTATTTTAAACAGGAATCATTTTAATTCAAACAATATTTTGAATATTCTAGCAATTTTAGATAATGTTAATGTTTTTCGTCTGAAATTCCTATTTTCAATGATAATGAGAAGGGTTTCAAAATATTGACAAATATAAACAATTTTAGGTTATGTTGTCGAGTTACGCCACAAATTAGTGTTTTGAAACAAAAATCTTCATATATGTAGTTCGAACAAGATTTGCATTTTTTAAATTGTTCCAGGATTCTCTTTTATTAATAATTTTTTTTGAAGGAAACGATTCTTATTTGTGATGGAAAATTTAATAGAAAAAAATAATTACATTAATACATTTTTTTTTTTGAAATGATAAAATATGCAAACTTAGGAATTTTTGGATTGTCTTAGTGTTTTTCGTCTAAAATTTGATCTTTTATTAAAAAATCATTAGATTTCAAAGAAGTTTAATCATTTTTAAACAATTTTAGGTTCTGTTGGTGTTTTACATCGGAAATGTATATTTTCGAAGAAAATTGATTATAATTTGAACTACATTCAGAATCTTTAAACAATTTTTTATTATGTTAATATTCATTGTCGAAAATTAGTATTATTATTTTGAAAAATTATATTTTTGAAAAGTTTTGCCGTTTGAAACAATTCAGGTTATTTAAACATTTTTCACTGGAACTCAGTTTTTTTTTCTGAATTGAAAACATTAGGTTAGAAGGAATATTCACAATATTGAATCATTTTTGCTATATTTTATTAGTGTCTTCGTTTTACGGTTTCAATGCTTTTGAATTTTATTTTTTAGTTTACAAATTTGGATTCTAAGCGAAACAAAAAATTTTTTTGAAAAACTGATTTTGATATAAGAATGAATGTTTCGAGAACTCATGGAATTTTCGATGGCTATGATGGTCTTGAAAAGGTGTTTTGAAATAGGTGTTTGAAAATTTTTTGTTTGGATTTATATAATGATTAATTAAAATTATTCATTATTTTATTATTAATCTACTGTAATTAATTTTTCTCTAAAAATATGAAAATGCAGTTGTGCTGAAATATTTCCTCGATGTCCGAAGGAATAATGTGTTTTCAGCAGTGAAATCAAATTATTAATACATCTGTGACTGCGAAAGTTTATTTTGCAATGAAAAATGTATTTCTATGCATTTTCTAATCATTATTTTTTTGAAACAATTAATTTGCATATTTAAAACATTCTAAATAAGCGCGCGTCATGCAGCCAATCAGAAATTCAGCGTGACGCATGCGCAGTGTGGTTGGGGAGCAAGATTGGGAGCACTGCCTCGGTCGCGTTTATAGCAGACCGTGTTAGCAGACAAATTATAGTGAATTACTTGACTATTATGTGCGCGCGCAAGCGCGCGCCAACTTTTGGGTATCATTTTTCTCCTTTACTCAATTTTCAAATCACTATTTATTCCTTCAAATTCCTTGACCAACCTAATTCTTGATTTTATAACACAAAAAGTTGTGAAGAATTATTTTCATTGAATCATTGAAATAATTTTAACGTCATATTTTTCTGAAAATTTTAATTATTAATAGCCCTTTAAACGATTCTAGAGAGAATTAAAATATATGTGCATATAATTTCGAAATGAAAATTCAGATACTTATTTCGCGAAATCAAAAAATTTAAAAAAATATATAATTGGAATAGAGGTATTTTAAACATTAACAAACTCTTATTATACAATGTATAGTCAATAGTCAATTATATAACCTTGAAGTAAATAATCCGTTTATGTTACCTAATCAAAAGAAATTGAAATTCAATCATCATGTAATTTAAAATTGTTGAACAATATAATCAGCTAATGATTAATTAATCTGTTTATAACATGACAAACATTCAACTATAATTTTCATTCAAACATTGTAATAATTTGTATACTACAATGAGAAAAAAATTCACTATCATTTCTGAAAATTTAATATATCAGTAACCTCCCAACTAATTTCAGAGAAAATAAAATCATATTCATATATAATTTTTAAAATTCAATGCAGACACTCGTTTCACAACATCAGCATCATTTAAACAATAATGTAATTAGTGGTATTTCAAATTTAAATAAACTTTTATTATGCAAATTATATCCAGTATTCAATTATTGAACCTGGAAGTAAATAATCAATTTATGATTCTGAATTTCAAACAATTTAAATTATATCTTTATGTAATTCAATTTTGTGGTTAAAATTATCAGCTAATAATAAATTAAACAGTTCACAACATAAAAACCCTCAAGCAATTATTTTCATTGAAACAATCAAATTATTTCTACTCCATATTTTTTTTCTTCAATTTTTAACTTCATTTCTGAATATTTTGATTTATTGATAAGCTTTTTAAAAAATTCCAGAAAATTCAAGTTCTAGTAGAATCAATAATTAATCACTCATTTAAAAACACAAAAAGCATCACAGAATTATTTTCATTTAAATATTCGATCAATTTTGAATTAAAATGTTCAAAATGTTTAATTGCATTACTTAAATTTACATTACTAATAATATTTTATACAAATTTCATAAAAAATCAAAACATATGTACATATAATTTTGGAAATTGAATTCAGATAAACATTTCAGATCATCGCAAAGTCAATAATCAATTTATGTTATCAATTTAAGTTATTAATAACCTTCCAAAGTAATACCAGGAGAAATTGAAATATATGCATATATAATTTTGAAAATTGAATTCGGATACTCACTGCACAACATCACAAACATTTTGAAAAAATTATATCATTGTAATGGAGATATATTAAAGAAAAGATACATTTTTATCATAAAAATAGCAGCCAATATTAAATCACATAACCTTAATGTAAATAATCAATTTATGTGACTTAATTGAAAACAATGCAAAGTAAATCTTTATGTAATTCACTTTTTTGAAAATAATAAATCATTCAATAGTTAATAATAGTTGAGTCACCTGTTCAGAACATAATAGTCAATCAACAATATTATTTGCATTGAAACATCAAAATAACTTCTATCTTATATTTTTCTGAAAATTTCAATTATTCATAATATTTTCAACTAATTCCATAGAAACTTAGAACACATTTACATATAAGTTTGGAGATTATTCAGATAATTATCTCACAACATCGCAATCATTTCGAAAATTATAAAATTGGAATAGAAGTATTTTAAATACAAATAAACTTGTATTATACAACAATCTTACATAAGATGGAGGTTACCTTTTCCATATGAAGGATTTGAACTTTTATTTCTGAAGATTTAATTTATTCATAGAATAGAATCAGTTAATATATAATTTATAAGTTCACAACAAAAAAGGCATTAAGCAATTGTTCTCGTTGAAACATTCAAAATATATTTTTTCATTTGAAATTGCATTTCTATACATTGAATTCATTAATGACTTTTAAAACTAATTCCAGGAAAATTTAAAATATATGTATATAAGAATTAATCATTTCATAACATAAGAAGCAATAAACAGTTATTTTAATCAAAACATTCGAATGATTTTTACTTTACATTTTTATGAAATTTTGAATTAATAATAACCTTTTAAACTAATTCCACAGAAAAGTAAAAAATATGTACATATAATATTGAAAGCAGAATTCAGGTACTTATTTCACAACTTATTTATTGTTTAATATATTTAAATACCAAAAATTAAAAGGAAAAAATCCTAATTTAATATTGAAAAAAATTGATCAGCTAATGATTCATTTATCTGTTGACAACATGAAAAGCACTCAACTATAATTTTCATTCAGGCATTCAAACAGTTCTTACTTTGCATTTTTTTTAAATTTACAGTTTCATTTCTGAAAATTCGGTTTATAAGTAACCTTTTAGAGTAATTTCAGAAAAAATTAAAACATATTCACATATAATTCTGAAAATTAAATTCAAATAATTATTTCGCAACATCACAAACATTGGCGGACAATATGTACTTTTTCTTTATTCATAATGTTTCCCCTAAGGGACTTCATTTTTTCTCATTTGCTCCCCTAGCACCCTCTAACTCCTTCATTAACTCTTCCCCCAAACCATCCTCCCCTAGAATCATTACCACATTCTCTTGCCAGCTTCCTTTATCTTCCATTCCTCTCCTACATCCTTCCCATACATGCTCCCATGTTTCCTCTTCCTATTCGCAAATTCTGCACTTCCTATTATCTTTCTTTTCCCCATACATACTTGCCCTTACCTCGTTTCCCAATCTAAATCTTGCTATTCTGGTCCATCTTTTCTCTCTCCATCCCTCTTCTAAATACTTTTGTACTTCTTCCTTTTTTATCATCTTATACCATATATTATATTTTGATTCCTCAATCATCCCCCATCTTTCTATTAATTGTCTTTCTCTCTTCCTATTTTCCACTTCTTCGTAGTTTACTCCAGTCACGTAATCTATCTCTCTAGCCTTAAAGAACTCCCTGCTTTCTTCTTCCAATCTCGTTCATTCCATCGCCCTCCCTCTCCTCTCTTCTACCACCATCAAACACTTTCTCGCTAACTCCCCTCCCTTTCCCTCCCACAGCTTAGTCTCAAAATTCCATGCACTCTTTCCTGCCCTAGTACTTAATTTATCCCTTTGCGTTTCTTCTCTCACCATATATCCCAGCGCCCTCCCGTCTAACCCTAGCGTCTAACCCTAGCGTCCACCTTACATACCTTTCTTGTCAACTCTCAATCTCTTCCCTTTCTTCCCATCCCCATATCTCTGCTCCGTCACCTAATACCGGCCATACCAGCGTATCAAATAACCACATTCTCCTTCTCCAATTTTTTTTAAACCTTCTTTTTCCTATTCCCCATATCTGTTTCATTACCCCTGCTGCTTTTTTCATCCTTTCTTATATATGAGCTCTATGGTCTCCATTTGCTTGCAAGGTATATCCCAAATACTTAAACTCTTCTACTTCATTTAATTTTATTCCCTTCCATCTCCCCGTCCATTCTTCCTTTCTTCCTCCTCCTTTTATAAATCTCATTAGTTTTGTCTTCTCTACATTTAAATTCAACTTTTTTCCATCTAAGTATCTAAGACATCCTTGCCTTACTCCTCTCACCAACCAGAAACTATCTCCCACTTGCTCTCCTACTTTTACCTTCCATTTTGTCTCTCTGAAAATTCCCGATACTCTCTTTGTTAATCCCTCTCGTATCCCCTTTTTTCACCATAACTTTTTCTATCTCACCACGGTCTAATGAGTCAAGCGCGGCCGTTAGGTCCACAAACATTGCTATCATTGCCCCTTTCTCCCTTTTAATTCTCCTATTTACTAAATAGTTCAGAACATATATATCGTCGATCACTCCCATCCCTTTTCAAATTCCTGTCTGATTGGGTGGCTCTATCTTTTTCTCCACAACTTCTTTTTTTAACCTCTCCGGTAAAACAGTCACATATACCTTATATAGTGTTGGCATTGATGTCACTCCTCTATAATCATTTACCTCCTCCCATTTGTCTTTCTTCACTATTGGTATCACTACTTCTTCTACCCATAACTCTGGCCACCCCTCTCCCCTTCATACTCTATCGCACATTATCCATGCCCATTCCTTTAATTCTGTCTCTCCATATTTCCGTACTTCATTTGGAATATCATCTATACCAGATGCTTTTCCATCTTTCATCATCCCTAATACCGTGACTATTTCCTCCCTTGTAATGTCCTCCTCATCTGTTTCCCTACCATATTTTCCTCCTTTCCTAACTTTCCTCTCTACCCCTCCTAGTAATTCGATTAAATATTTCTTCCATTCTACCATCTCAATATCCTGGTTTACTCTTTTCCTTCTTCTTCTCTCTTTATTTACCACCTTCCAAACCTCTTCATCCGTCCTAGCCGTCTCCGCTTCTTCTTCAAACCTTCTATTTTCCTCCTCTTTTTTTTGATCACACAACTCATCAGTTCAAAAAAGAAGAATCATTAAACTATTATTTTCATTAAAACATTCACATAATTTTTACTTTATATATTTCCTTTAGCTTGAACCTTAATTTCTGAATATTTGACTTATTAATAATCTTCTAAACCAATTACAGAAAATATAAGTTTCAATGGATCAGTTAATAATTAATTAACCAGTTCATAGCATAAAAAGCATTACACAATTATTTCCATTGAAACATTGAAATTATTTCTAGATTATCTTCTCCTTTAAATTTGAAATTTCATTTCTGTACATTTAATGTATTACTAACCTTTTAAACTAATAAAAAAGAACTACAATATATGTACATATCATCTTGAAAAATGAATTCAAATAGAGTCATTTCACAACGTCACAAGCATTTGAAAAGATTATATAATTGCAATACAGGTATTTTAAAGAAAATGTAAAGTTTAATTATAGCAATAATAACCCATATCCAATTACATAACCTTCAAGTAAATAATCAATTTATGTGACTTGACTGAAAAAAAATTTTAAATCAATCTTTATTTAATTCAAAGTTTCTAACAAAATTGATCGACCAATAATTAATTAAACTGTTCACAACATACAAGGCATGAAACTATTATTTTCATTGGAACATTCAAATAATTTTTACTTAATATTTTTTAAACATCCTGAAAATTGGAATTATTAATAACTTTTTATAATATTTTCAGACAAATTTGAACATAGTATTCAGATGTAATTTTGAAAATTAAATTCAGATACTCATTTAAGCATTAATCTATAACTTTCATCGAAACATTCAAATAATTTTTACTTTATATATATATATTTTTTTTTCATATTCGAACTCCCATTTCTGACAATTTGAATTATCAACATCCTTTCAAACTAATTCCAAAAAATTTAATTTATAATAGAATCAGTTAATAATTAATTAATCAGTTCATTACATAAAAAGCATTACACAATTATTTACATTAACACATTGAAATAATTTTTACATTATATTCTGCTTTGAATGTTAAATTTCATTTCTATATATTCAATTCATTACTAACCTTTTAAACTAATTGAAAAAAAAAATATGTACATATCATCTTGAAAATTAAATTCAGATTGAGTTATTTCACAACGTCACAAGTATTTGAAAAGATTATATAATTGCAATAAAGGTATTTTAAAGAAAAAGTAAACTTTCATTATAAAAGTAATAATCAATATTCAATTACATAACCTTCGTATAAATAATCCATTTATGCTACTAATATGAAAAGAAATTTTAATTCAATTCCTTTGCAATTTGAAGTTTCTGACAAAATTAATCGACCAACAATTAATTAAACTGTTTACAACATAAAAAGCATCAAACTATTATTTCCATTGAAAAATTCAAATAATGTTTACTTTATATTACTTAAACATGAAATTTCATATCTGCAAATTGAAATTATTATTAACTTTAATAATAATTTTCAAACAAATTTGAACATAGTATTTAGATATAATTTTTAAAATTAAATTCAGATACTCATTTAAGCATTAAGCTATAATTTTCATTGGAAAATTCAAATAATTTTTACTTTATATATATATTTTTTTTTTGAACTCGAACTCTCATTTCTGACAATTTCAATTATCAACATCCTTTTAAACTTTAAAACTTTAAAAAAAATTTTAATATATATGTACATATCATTTTGAAAATTTAATTCATATACAGTTATTTAACAACATGACAAAGACTTTTAAAAAATAATTATTCAATCAGTTCAGGAAATAAGAAGCATTGAATTATAACTTTCATTGAAAAATTCAATTAATTTTTACTTTATATTTTGTCAAGCTTTATAATATATCACTGCGATAGCGTCAGGAACTGAGACTATATCGTCATTCATCTAATCTCATCGAGTAGACTATAGTCAAGAAGGAATAGTATACTATTTCTTCGTGACGAAAATATAACGCGCATATATCCAGATAAAGAATATCTGCGCCTGGATTAAAAATGTAGAAAAATTTCTGAGATACATTTTATTTTATGCCGTGTATTGAAAAAGTCAGTCATAACAAGCAAAGATATAATATCTTACATTGAAAGTAATAGTAAAAATAAATAAATTGGAATAATTATCGGCGATTGATAAAATGAGAAATCTACTTCTTTAATTCTGTTAGTTTTAATTTTAATATATAGAGGTCACCCTATGACTTACTATAGCTAACAGAAATTCTTCCTCCATGAAATTACGAGTTTTCATCTATAGGATAGTGAAATGACACATCAATTGAAAAATTCATCGTTATAACGGGCTAAGTCCCGAGATATTACCCGACTTAAAGTTGAGATACAAAATGGTAAGACAGCTATTCATTAAGATTAAATAGTATTTACTTGTAATATTAATTACGCCCTCTTGTATATAAGTAGGTTATGTTTGCACACTAGCTATTCGTCTGCCTTGTAATTTGTTCTGCCTGATTTGAAATGGATTCGGTTCATACACATTTTTTAATGTAGAAATATTGCATCTTTCTTGGACAGAAATGCAACTGTTTCGTTCAAAATTCAACTATTTCCTAAAAAATGTAATTTTGGTTTGAAATTTGTATTTTTCTGTAGAAAATTCTATTGAAATCCTTTTGGAATTCTCATTTTTCTTGGACATAAATGCAACTGTTTGGTTGAAAATTTAACAATCTTGTTAAAAAGTCATAAGGTAAACGTTCCAGTAATCGTGACCATTATTATTATTATTATTATTATAGATTAGCAGTTCGAACTCGAAAGTTCATTGCCTCATCTACCCGAAACCGCCACACATCTCTATCCTGTGCATCCTCCATCCAGTTTAAGTAATCATGTCCTAGTTCTTTTAAATCATCCCTTACATTTTTCTCCCATCTGTTTCTCGGTCTGCCTAAGGGTCTCTTACCAATCGGTCTCCCTCTTAAAACTTGCGCCACTGTTCTTTCATTTCCCATTCTTGCTACATGCCCCGCCCATCTTAGTTTACGCGCTTTCATTACTCTATTAATATTTGCTGACCCGTAGAGAGCATGCAGCTCATCATTATGCAGTTTTCTCCATTCGCCGGTCTCTTCGTCCCTTTTTGGACCATAGATTTTTCTAAGTACTTTATTCTCAAAAACTCTAAACCTATTCTCCTCTCCTTTTGTCAGCGCCCACGTTTCGCACCCGTACATGACGATCGGCATTATTATTGTTTTGTAGATTCTTACTTTTATATTTCTAGATAGCAATCGCGATTTTAATAGTGTGTTTGCTGCATAATAGCACCCATTGCCAGCGTGCAGTCGCGCGTTGATTTCCGTTTTAATCTTATTTTCGCTAGTTATAATTGACCCGAGGTATTTAAACTCGCTAACCCTTTCGAATTTCATATTTCCGGCTGTTAGATCCCCGTCTTGACTACTTTGTTCAGATCTGACGACGGTCATATATTTTGTTTTCGTTTCGCTAACCTCCAAGCCAATATCTTTGGCTTTTGTGATCAAGATTTCTGCATTTTTAGCTACCGTTTCTTTATCATCCCCTAGTATGTCGAGATCATCCGCATATCCAAGAATTTGTATTACCCCATTGAGGGTAGCACCGGTCGGATTCGCCTGCACTTGCCTAACCACGTATTCTAAAACTAAGTTAAAAAGGACGCACGAAAGTGCATCGCCCTGTTTCAACCCATCGCGGATCGAAAACTCTTCAGATAACCTTCCGTTTACGCGTATTCTTCCCCTACTGCCGCTTAAGCAAATTTCGATAAGTCTAACCAATTTTCTTGGCACACCCAATAACTCTAGGATCCAGTACATTCGCGCGCGAATAATAGAGTCGTAAGCTTTTTTAAAATCGATAAATAGCTGATGCACTGCTTCATTAAATTCCCATTTTTTTTCTAGCAGTTGTCTAATTGTGAACATTTGATCGCTTGTAGATCGGTTTCGGCGGAATCCACACTGGTAATCCCCAATGATTTCCTCGGCGAGAGGAGTTAGCCTACCTAAGATTACATTGGACAGGATCTTATAACACGACGACACAAGTGAAATTCCCCGATAATTGCTACAGTTCATTTTATCGCCTTTTTTAAAGATAGGAATAACAATAGAGGTATTCCATTCTTCAGGTATGCGTTCTGTTTTCCAAACTGCGCGTATTAATTTAAAAATTTGTCTTGTGAGGCGAGGGCCTCCATTTTTTATCAGTTCTGACGGTAGGTCGTCAATGCCCGCGGCTTTGTTATTTTTCAACTTCTTTACAGCCATTTCTATTTCTATATACGCAGGATCATCAATTAATAGATCAGCAGTGTGGATTTCGCCGAGATTACCTTCAACGGGGGCTTCGCGTACATTTAATAGTTTCTCGAAATAGTCTTTCCATAAATTCAGTCTCTCTGTCTCATCGGCTACTAGATTGCCATTTTCGTCCCTCATTACTTCCGTTCTACTTTGAAAGCCTTTCCTTATAAAATTGATTCCCCTGTACATCTCGCGCGGGTTATTCTGTTTATTATGCGTTTCTATTGCAAGTATTTTATTCTTTTCCCACTCCCTTTTCTTGGATCTATAAAGCCTTCTTGTACTTTTACTAATCTCGAGATACTTCTTATATGTTTGATCGCACTTATTTTGTAAACTACTTAGTCTGGCCTTCCGACGTTTTTCAAACCAGAGTTTGCACTCTTCGTCAAACCATGGTTTGCTTTTTGTTACTTTCTTTAAACCTATCGTAAGCTTCGCGGCTGTCTTTACCGCCTTTTTTATATTGCTCCACAGGGTTTCCGGATCCTCTTCGTAATTACTGTTATCGTCTCCCTGTTCTTGGAGAGCGTCAAATCTACTAGAAATTTCAACTTGATAATTTAATGTTTCTGTTGCTGTTTTGAACTTATCTATATTGAAACGAACTGTTGGCTCTGTGCGGCTTGTTTTCTTAGTTATCGCTAGCCTAGATCTTATTTTTACTATCACGAGAAAATGGTCTGAATTTAAATCCGCTCCCCTATACGATCTTATATCGAGAATGTTTGTATGACGTCTTCTGTCAATTAGAACGTGATCAATCTGATTGTGAGTGTTACCATCTGGTGATCTCCAGGTGGCCTTATGTATATTTTTATGCTTGAAATATGTGCTTTTGACAACGAGGTTCTTTGAAGCTGCAAAGTTTATTACTCTAGTTCCATTGTCGTTACTGACGTCATGCAAACTTTCTGATCCTATTGTAGGCCTATACATCGGTTCTTTTCCAATTTTCGCGTTGAAATCTCCCAATACTATTTTTGTGTCAAAAGTTGAGAACTTGTCAAAAACCTGCTCGATTGTTTCGTAAAAGAGATCCTTAGTGTCTTCGTCTTTGTCCTCGGTGGGGCAGTGCACATTGATTAATACCTGTTTGTTGAAAATACCCTTCAGTACAATGTATGATAACCGATCGTTAATGAATTGCATGTCGATAACCGCTTGCGAGATTCGTTTATTAATAAGAAAACCGGTCCCCAGTGTGCGCCCCTTACCTCCCCCAAAGTGAAAAGTATAGTTATCCTTAGAAATTGACCCGAAATCTCCCGGCCAGCAGGTTTCTTGAAGTGCTATTAAGTCAGTTCTGTATTCATTTGCTATCTCAATGAGTTCGCTAAATCCGCCAGTATATAGACTACGCGCGTTTAGAGTTCCCACCCTTAGATCTTTAACTGTAGTTTTTTGTTTTTGCAAGTTAGCCATGGTAGTTTCAAGATAATCCGCACGTTAGGATCCTATTCCGATCGTAGGTGAGTCCACTGTCCTAGGAGTGATAACCCCCATACCTCCCTAGGTCTAAGTATGGGAGCTTTCCGACTCTGACAAGGACTATGTCAACTTGTCGTCAGACACATTACAGTTTCATCCTCGTATCCTAACGTCCCCCTGCAAGGCAGCGCGCCTATACTGGCATCAGTACCCCTTTGGCCCTATACAGGCGAATCATTCCACACATCCCTTGCGGGCAGTGTCATCGCTGCGGTGTCCAATGGGTAGCAGGATTTTTCCCTTACAAGATTTTTAGTTTTGGTTCGGGTAGCGTTTCTAGGTGGATACACGCTGCACCTCGGCCTGCCAGGACCCACTCATTGCGTATGAACGTGAATGGGTGGGTCCTCCCAAGCCATGGTCATCGTGTTTTCTACCAGTGCTAGGCCAACATCTTAGGCTGGGCTCACCACACCCACGACTGGTTCCTATCGGCTGTCCGCGGCTGCTTATTCTTGTATTCGCAGCTAACCTGAGGGGCTGTTCAGCCTAACGGGCCGTTCCTCTATCCGCAACCCGAGGACGCGCTGCGTAGTGGTGACAGGAACCCACCGAGCAGAATCGTGACCATAGTCCTAGTAATCGTGATGCCAATTTTCTTGCTTTTTATTTCATTTGAATGAATGTAATTTCTGTTTGCTATTATAAAATGCTAAAAATAAGTGAGTTTTATAATTAAATGTTACTTTTAACACATTTTTGTAACAATATATTCAAACTATAACCAAGTTTCACGATTACTGAGACCGTCACGATTACTGGGACATTTACCTTACTATTGGTTAAAAATTCGACTATTTAGCAGAAAATTAACTTATAGATTTCACAATTTTGTTGAAAAGTCGTACTTTTTGGTTGAAAATTCTGCTGTTTCGTTGATAATGTAACTATTTTGTCGAAAATTTATTTTTTGGTTAAATTTTAGAGAACTTTTTTTCCTAATTAAAAATGCATCTTCTTTAAGAGAAGTTTTATCTTTATTGGATAAAAATGCAACTGCGTTTGGTTGAAAATATAATTATTTTAAAAAAAATTCATACTTGTGGTTGAAAATTCTACTGTTTTGTTGAAAATTTAACTATTTCGTAGAAATTTTACTTTTTGTTCAAAATCCACATTTTGGTGTTAAAAAATGAACTGAAGGCTTTACTGGATGAAAGTTCAACTTTAAAAAAATTGTGTGCTTCTTTTAATTAAAATCTCATAAGTTTTAGTAGAAATGTTATCTTTCTTGGATAAAAATTCAACTATTTGGAAGCGAATTGAACTATTTCGTTGAAAATTCATCCCTTTTGGTATAAAAATTCGTCCTTTTGGATGAAAAATTGAAGTTTGTTCGTAGAAACTTATTTTTTGTTGAAAATTTCATATTTTGATTTTGGGAAGTCAACTGGAATCTTTTCGGGATGAAAATTCAACTACATATTTTTTTTTAAAGTTTTTTTTCCTTTCTAAATGAAAATTCATCTCCTCAAGAGAAATTTCATATTTTTTGTATAAAAATGCAACTCTTGGGTAGAGAATTTAACAATTTTGTTAAAAGGTCATCCTTTTTGGGTAAAAATTCGTCTTTCTGGATTACACATTTAATTTTTTTCGCAGAAACTTATTTCTTGGTTAAAATTTCATATTTTGATCGTGGAAAGTCATCTAAAATCTTTTTTAACAGCAAATTGAACTCTTTTTAAACAAATTTTTTTCTCATTTATAAATTCATCCGCTTTGGTAGAAATTTCTCTTTTTTCAATTCAACTTCTTGGGAAAAAATTATTCTTCTTTGCTTGAGTATTCAATTATCCTATTTGAAAGATTTGGTTGAATCACTTTGTTAAGAAATCATTTTTTCGAACAGTTATATTTTTAGTTGAAAATTCATCGCTTTGATTGGAAGTTTAATTATTTTGTTGAAAATTAATTTTTTCAAATTGAAAATGCAACTACTTGGGTAAAAGTTTAAATACATTGTTAAAAATTTATTTGTTTGATTGAAGGCTTATGTCTTTGGGTAAACATTTAAATGTTCAGTCGGAAAGTCTTTTTTTTTGTTTGAAATTAATTTTTTAGTTGAAAATCTAACATTTCTATTTTTTAACATTGATCTTTTTCAGTTGAAATTTCTTCTTTTTTGGTAGGAAAAAAATAATTTTCTTGGTTTGAAATTTTCTTTTTGTCGTGTAAAAATACATCAGTTTCGTGGGAAAATAATTTTTGGCTGAAGTCATAATTTTTTGCTGAAGTTAATTTTTTGTATTTAAATTCAATTTTTGTAGAGAAAATTCGTCTTTTTGTTAACAATTTTTTTTTTGGTATAAATTTCATGTTTTTTTATTCAAATATAAACTATGACACTTTTTGTTGGGTATTTATATTTTTAGGTTGAAAATTTAACAATTATGTTAAAAATTTAATTATTTTGTTGAAAATTCAAGTGTCTTATTAAAAATCCATATTTTATAGTAGAAAAGACATTTCTTTGTTTAAAATGAATTAATAAATTTGAACATTTTAAATTTGTATCTGAAATACTGTTTTATTCCGTTTATACAAGATTCTATGTTGAAAGTATTACAAGATTAAAATGCTGATATTTCAACACCCTGCCCAATTCTACCAGCAATATCTAGTAAAACATTTTTGGCAAATAAAAATTACGTACAGAAAGAGTGGGGGAGGGTAGAAATATTTTGTTGCAGTTTGTTACAGGAGGGAGGGGGGTCTCAGAAAGGACCTATAATCCGTCACCTAATTTAAGTATGGCCCCTCACACTTAACACGGAGAATGATATTTTGATAACCCCCCC